>CAJNDT010003890.1:472920-622920 GCA_905221615.1 Symbiodinium sp. CCMP2592 | reverse complement strand
CAACTCCGGCCTACCTGGCGACAGCAGTGGTCCACCGGACTCAGGAACTGGCACCGGACCAGACTCGGGAACTGGCACCGGCACCGGACCAGACTCGGGAACCGGCACCGGCACCGGAACCGGCACCGGAACCGGCACCGGAACCGGCACCGGAACAGGCACCGGAACCGGAACCGGCAGCTCGGGAACGGGGAGCTCGGGAACGGGGAGCTCGGGAACGGGGAGCTCCGGAACCGGGAGCTCCGGAACCGGGAGCTCTGGAACTGGCACTGCGGGGACCGGAACAGGCTCGGGCACCACTGGCAGCTCGGGCACTGGCAGCTCCGGAACGGGCAGTGGCAGTTCAGGAAGTGGGACTTCAAGCTCAGGCACGGGCACAAGCTCTGGTTCTGGAGGTGCAGGAACCGGAACTGGCACCAGTACAGGCACTGGCAGCGGTGGCACAACATCCGGTACCGGAGGCACAGGGCCACCCCGCTGAGCCTGTGAAGACGTGTGATTTACCGGTGATTGTTTCATCGAGTCGACGCCACAAAGCGCGATGTGCCATGTCCTGTTTTAATCGCAACGCAGCTGTGATTCGTTTCCAAGTGCTTGAGACCACTCTTACTATTGCACCCACCAGCTTGGCTGACGGAGCAGGCATATGCTGCTTCGGTACGTTCGCTTCTTGAATTCGGATGATGTGTCTCACCGCCGATGACTAGGTTCCTGCGAGGATCTTCCGATGTCGGGACCTTATCAAGAACCACTGCCTCTTGTTAGGGCCTTATGCGATTTGCAACAATGACCGAAGAGTAGGGCGAGACCTAACAATGAATACTATGTTGGGCTTTTGGGCTTTGCAAGAATAAGCCACGAACATCTTGTCGCCTGAGATGGTTTCGAAGCTCTGCAAAATATTGCCCTGCTTCACATGCAAGACATGTCGCCGGCACAACTACGCTGTTTGCACAACGCTAGCTTTGACAGCTTTGTCACTTGCTCGATGCGTGTGTCACGAATGAAAACCGAAGGCCAAGTCCAAGTTACACCCTGGAGCAGACAATGCTGATCATCCTGTATAGATAGTAGCCGAGTCTTTTTCGTGGCGTGCCAGTATCTGCATGCAGGCGACAAGTGCAGTGACATGCTGATGCCATCTCCGTTTCGAAAAAGATCCCTGCGCCGAAGCCCTAAACGAACCCTGAAAACCCTAAACCGGCCTGCTCCAACTTCGTATCATATATATATATATATATGTATATATATGTATAGAGACAGACATATTAACATTCGTGCCCTTCTGTGGAACAGTTTTTGGTTCTTGTAAACTCCAACCCCTAAACAGCACAAACAACAGGGTGTTGGGTTTAGGGAAGGCATATCTCGAACCCGCACAACCCGAAGCGAAAGTAACTCGCGCGAAGCTCGAAGCTCAGCATTCGTAGCGTTGAAAGACCTTAAAGAATCTGGGGTCAGGGGCCATAGGCTGTCCTGGCTCTGATAATCATAAAAGGGTTCTGCGGTTGATTATAATTTAATGATCTTAAATTGTCGAGCCCTCAGCGCCTACACTACTTTGCACGCCAGTCCACAGGTCTAGGAATGGGGTTCACCCTATACCCGCTCTTTAAATGTATATGAAGTTATACACATACATACATACATACATACATACATCCATTAATACATACATACATACATACATACATACAGTACACATATTACACGCACACACAGACGCACACGAATCTCTCTCTCTCTCTCTATCTCTCTCTCTCTGTATATGTATATATATATACACATACATACCTATATATATATATATACATATATATATATATATATGTATACATACGTACAGACATACATACCTACACACATGTCTACAACTGCAGCCAAGTTCGTAGCTTAGGATCTCATGCTTGTGGATTCGGGGCTTAGGAGATATCTAGACACTTCGGCGATCGAAGCTTCGTGGGTTTAGGGTTTAGGGCTTGGCGTTTAGGGTTTAGGGTTTAAGGTTAGGGTTTAGGGTTTAGGGTTCGGGCTTAGGGTTTAGGGCATGGGTTATAGGATCCTTAAGGGAGGGTGGTTCAAGGGGGGAGGGTATAAGGAATCCTTAGGGGACTGTAAGGGAACCTTAGGGAGTACTAGGGAGAATTAGGGATCACTAGGCTATCTACCCCCCTTGGACCCCCCTCCCTTAAGGATACTACAAATGGGGGTGGCAGTGTCACGGATATGCTATATGTCCTGCAGCGACGAACGCCTGAGTCGTAGGCTAGCCCTAGCCACTCCAGACCATAGGCCCTTCTGAGCAGCGAGAGGCAACCCGAAAAGGCACCCCCTACTTTCCTACGTCCACTGAGCACGGCCCTATACTCCATGAACCCTAAACCCGAAGCCCAAACAGAAGCCTAGCTGGGCTTATGAAACCCTTAGAAGCCCAGACTCCGAACTCCGAACCCTAAAACCACCGACAGATCTAGCCTAAAACCCCCCCCCCTATACAACCCTAGCACTGTTGATTCCCAAGCCCTAAACCCTACTGTAAATCCTAACTTCTGAGACCCTGTACCCTTGATTTCCTTCGTTTTTTGAACCCATGGCCCTGCTGAAGTCCCCACCCGCGGGGACGCGGAGTCCCGCGCTCACGCCCACGCTCAAGGCTGGGGCACAGGGGGACTTTACCGTTCTATCCAAGAGGGTCCACGTACATATATGTATATGTATATGTATATGTATATATATATATATAATCATATATATATATATATATATATATAAATACATATGCATTTGCATATATATATACACACACACAATACCTTTATGGAATTAGGTCCCCAGGTGAAGTTCGTTGCAGTTCTGTAAAGCTGTATGAGGTTTCTTTATGTGGGGTTCTGAATACGAGGTTTTTTAGGTTCTGTACGAGTTCCTCTGTCAGGTTCTATAAGGCTTCTATTGCTCTTCTTGAGGTGAGTCTGCATATGTGGTGCTTTATGGGAGCTACCAGTACCCGAGAAACCGGTGAAATCGAAGTCATTCGAGTCGACCGCTTACACACAGATATAGAACTCCAAAAGCCTGCTGCAGGAGGATATCCAGCAGATGGCAGATGCACTGGGCTTCGGGGCCGCACAAGAACTTGCGAACAGTAACCGTAGACCATACCCCAAGGGTCCAAGTACACAGTAATCATATACTCTCCAAAATCCTAACCTACATAACTACTATCCTAAAACCGAATACCTACTTATTGGATCCTTTTGGACCCTTGGGGATACATGCCTCTAGTGCGGATACGGGTCCGGTGTGGTGCACATGCTCCACGAGCATTGGAGTTTAGGGTTGAGGGTTTCGGTGTTTAGGATTCTGGGTTTTGGGTTCAGGGTTTAGGGTTGAGAGTTTAGTTAGGGTCGAGGGTTTAGTAGAGGGTTGAGGGTTGAGGGTTTATGTTGAGGGGTTCAGGGTCCTCGACTGTATGTCTTGAAGACCTCTGACCCCGAAACGTATGTAATAGCCGGCAAGTCATTTTTGAATAAGACAGCTATTTAGGGTTCAGGGTTTAAGGTTTAGGGTTTCGGGTTGTGTGACCGTGAGTGGTGACGATGGTCAAGTGCACCATGGAAGTAGTATTAGTATCGTCCGTGTCCTAATACAGTACCAGCCAGAGTTCCAATTTCAGAAGCAGTGGCACTGGCACCACCAGCCCGCAGATTCAGGTTAGGAGATTAAGCGACACAAAACCCTATACCACTTGACCCTAAACCACCTGAGCCCTAAACCCTAAACCCCAAACCCCAACCTCAAGCCCCAAGCCCTAACCCTAAACCCTAAGATGATGCCCAGGTAACCTGCCCTGCGGCGTCAGCTTAGACAGTATCGACTATGGCAGGCCTGTTGGATTGCATATGAAGTTGTACTTCAGGGTTTGGGGTTTAGGGTTTCGGGGGCTTTCGGGTTTAGGTTTAGGGTTATGTCGAAGCCACCCAGGGGGAAGCCTGCTACAGAAGCTACTTGTAGCCAGCACAGAGGAATTGTCGCTCATGCTAGGCACTGAAAATATCTGGTGCAGAGACTTTGCATGGACCTCCCCAAACTACCTTCTAGTCATACCCAAATACCCTTGTAATTATTCAGGACCGTAAGAATTTGATTCTTAAAAGGTACTGGGGCGGTCCTGGTGCGCTGTAAGGTTTGTGATCTCGCTGAAGCCCTAGGGCAAGGTGTCACTGAAGAGGTCTGGGACATGAACATATCTCCGGGCCAGCGACATCGCTGAGCCTTGACTATGCTCCTTCAGCTTCAACCCAATGCCCTGGACACAAAACCCTAGAATTTCTGCCCTAAGTGCCGCACCTCCGAGAGTTTAACTCCTTGTCCTCAAAATTTACATGCCTGAGTTCTGCAACCTTGACACCGAAGACCCGAACACGGACGCATGACCTCATAAGACGCTGACAACAGCATCATAGAACCTGTGAAAAGTCCTATGAAAACCCGCAGAACCAGCAAACTAAATTCTCACAAATCACAAATGCCTTCAGCCCGACCTCAAAAAACCCTAAAGGCTGACCCCTGAAACCTAAACCCTAAACCAAAACCCTAAATCGCTTGAAAAAGTTTTAAAATCAATCCCTAAACCAACTCCCGGAGACCGAACTTCGAAGTGCGGCGCAGAGCCACTGAGCCACAGCCGTTTCGCAGCTTGGATCCTTTGGGGGTTTTATTGGCTAAGGGTACCTTTAGGGTACCTTTAAGGGTTCTTTTAAGGGTGGGGTTTCAGGTTTAGGGTTGAGGGATGGTTTTGGACTTGAGGGTTGTGGGGTTTAGGGTTAGGGATTGTTTTGAAAGCAGCTTGTGAAAGTTGGCTAGGTTGTCAGGAGATATAGGAAGACTATGTGTGCAAGCGGCTTCCGAAGGCTGGCGCTCTTTGAGCTGTCGAGAAATGGAGTTGTATTTTCGGATGCCCGTCTTTGAGAAAAATCATCTTGCTGAAAGGTAATCGTAGGGTCATTCGGTTTCGGGGTCATGCGGTTTTGGCATCGAGAGGTCGAGAGGACTTGAGGCATTTAGGGTTCAGTGTCCCAGGCTTGCTTTCCATATTGCCTTCTGACATGTTTGATAATTAGCCCTGAACCCCACATGCATACCTGCCTACCTACATAGATGCATGCATACGTACACATAGCATGACGCAGTCCAACACCCTCTTAAAATTAGCTAGTGAGGCCCTGAATTGGTGTAGACGCTTGCTTCAGGGCCCTTTGAACGGGAAACGACCAGTACGATTCGGTCCGGAAAGATGCGGGTGTTAAGGTAAACCTCTCTTAACCCTAATCCCAAACCTTACACCTGAATCCCCAACCTTCAACCTCAAGCCCTAAACCCTAAATTTTAAACGCCCTAAGCCCTAATCCCCCTTATGCCCGGCTGAACCCTGCACCCCCTTCTGCCTCGCATCGTGTTTTGCCCCCTCCCAAACCCTAAACCCGAGCCTTCAACTAAACCCCAAGCCCCTAACCCGAACCCTATAAACCCTAAACCCCCCTATCTCCCGCTATCCTCCCCCCCCAAATCAATAAATCCTAAGGCGCTAGATCCCTCAACCTTAAACCTTTTCGGCTGAAACAGGAGCCACAGCAAACAAGCAAATAAGCTCCCCCTATCTCCCCCTTTAGATCCCTAAACTCTAAACCCTCAGATCCCTCAGCCCTAAACACCCAAACCCTAAACCCCCCATATCCCCTTGCCTCCCCCTGGACCCTAAACCCTAAACCCCTAAACCCCAATACCTTAAAACCCCAAAAATCTAAACCCTGAAACCCGTTTAAACCCTTAACCCCTAAAGCCCTAAAGCCCTAAACCCTAAAGCCCTAAACCCCTAAACCCCTAAAGCCCTAAAGCCCTGAAATCTGGGCCGTGCCATGTCTCAGGCGTGCGCCTTCGCGAGTCTCTCTTCGGCTCCTCCGAGGTCCGGAAACTTTGATCCAAGGGGCATACCTGTAGCCCAAGCTGACGGCACATTCAGAGTAGCTTCACGTTTGATGGGCTTGTGCTCAGAACTTGGTGATATCATTGCTATGCCCGTTACGTCTTGCGACTTCTGCTTGCATGATATCAACTGCGAACACCATCGCCGGTTCCATTCACCCCATTGGTTTTCTAACTTTGCCCGGTCGCACACCTATCTCTGATTCCTCAGCACAAGACCGTTAACTCAAAACCCAATGGCCCTACGCCTAATCAGTAAAGCTTTGTCCCAAGGCTAGGCTAGTCACCCGGAGACGCCCAAACTTGTTCGTAGACTCCTGAATTACACAACCCCCTTTGTTTAGGGTCTTGCTATAAGACTCCCTGACACATCCTGATTTGGCTGATCTGGAGTGTCTCCGAAGCACATCATACTTTTGCTGTGCACTTACATTGTATATAGCGATCCGATTCAAGATGCTATCATGGGATCAAGCAGGGCACTTACGTTGAACAGCCCCGAAACCAATGATAGACCGACCCTCCCGCTTGGCACGCAACAGCGCGCGTTGTTCCTAAGACCGGCACTTCCAGCAAATGAGATTCACGATGGTTTAGGGCGTTTAGGGCGTCGAAAGCTTTGAAGTTCTACGTGTTTGGAGTTTCGCGGAACAACTCAATACCCTAAGGCTCCAAAGTAGTTCCTTTTTGGGGTTCATATATAGAATCCTATAAGGTAATCCCCAAAAAGAACAATTATGGAGCCTCTGGGTAGTAGGGCAAGTTTATTGCGATAAGGGCCCCCAGAATTGGACCGACAGCTCTGCAGGCTTTTTTCACATTAGTGGGCTGGCGATTCTTGCGCAGAAGCTGCTTGACGGTTGCTTTGATCTCGGGATGTCGGGGGTCTGGAGTACAGGGTCTAATGCCTATGGCATCCGGGGGCTTAGGGGATGAGAGTTCCGGGTCTAACTAACTCTCCCATACTCTCTAGGCCTCTAAGCCAAACTTCTAGCCTTTCTCCGCCCAGACCCCATAAACTCCCCTAAACCCCTAAACCCTAAACCCTAAATCCCTAAACCCTAAACCCTAAACCCTAAATCCCTAAACCCCTAAACCCCTAAACCCTAAACCCCCAGCCCAGACTGCCCAGACCCCTAAACTCTAAAAGCCTAAAACCCAAGCCCCACACCCAAACCTGGTTATCTCTACTTGAGTGGGGTTATAAGTAGGGTAACTACATTTAGAGACAATATTAGGGGACTATAACTCCACTTATAACCACCCATGAGCCTAACCTGGTTCTCCCTAGACATTCAGAGCACATCCCTGAAGGCCTCGTCCTGGAAATTTGCTTAATTGAGCCTTATCCCCAAACGGTTAGGGCTCTGGGGCTCCTCCTCTTGTGTAGGTACGCCTTGACCAAATCCAAAAGCTTCCAAGATAGTGTTGCCTTTAGAGTCCCTACATACATAATTGAATCGTAATTTTCCCAAAGCCATTTTCTAGTTATTCAGGCCCCTTCGCCCGCAACTTTTGTCGCGCCTCCCCATCCCACCCAAGGCATGATGGGAATCTGGCAAGCTCTGGCGACCTATACTGGGATCTCCGTCTCTACCTCAGAGCATTCGAAGGGTTCCCTGTAGCGTTACATAAGGGTTTGGGCCCCTCAATTGCATTACACGGTTTTGCTAGGGTTAGTTTAAGAGTTACTTGCTCAACGATTTCGTGGTTCCGGTTCAGCATGTCGGGTCCACAACTAAACCTCGGAGCGATTTCGGGTTTTGGAAGCGCTATGGTTTTGGGCATTTTAAATCTGTTTCTGTCTGGTTTACTTGAGATCCTGCATATAGACGGCCTCGACCGAGTGCTTCGTCGCCTTCTCGTTTTTGGCTGCTATTTTGTCTTGTGAGGTCAGTTTGTTTTTTGCGTTTTGCATCTCGGTGTCTCTACCTTAAACCTTTGGTACTGCCCCCCATACAGTAAGAGTCTACAATAGGGCTACTCTGAAGGTCCTAATATAATTATATTATGAATATCATTCAACTATTACTGAGTGGGGGCCGTACCCAACTTAAACCCTAAAGATCTGACTGCGATGGTGGCAGCAGTGGTTGAGCAAGGACAGCAAGAGGGAGTCCAGGCGTGGGAATCGTTCCCACGCCGCAAATCCTGGTGAAGTATGTTCTTGTTGATTAGGGTTTAGGGTTTAGGGCCTTGTTGCTGGTGTTGTGGCTGTTTATGTTATATATTTTTTGTTTTGACTGGGGTTGTTTGTTTCTCCTCAGGGCTTTGCTGAGTATTTCTGAGTCTCCTAAATGCGGTGAATAATCTAGAAGCCAGAAGGATTAGCAATACTGTCTGATACTTAAAGTATAGCATGCCCAACACCCTATTCTGATTCTTTGGGCCCGTCTCTAAGGAACCTACTCAAGCTTAAGGCCCCTGCAACATGTGGGGTGTTCCCAGAGACTCCAATGTCCCTTAATTAAGGAATATACCTTAAATTATAGTAGGATCCCTAATATGATTTTCGGTATATTCCTTAATTAAGGGATATTGGAGTCTCTGGGTTGTTTCTTGTTGCTCAGTGTCCTCAGACTGAGAAGCCTCCCGGGGAGGCTTTGAGGCTTTGAGAGTGTTAGGCTGTCTGGGTGTCTTGACGTTTAAGACCTCGGGGCCCCTGCGACCAGGGTTTGAGGTTTAGGGTTTCGCGGTTTAGGGTTTAGGGTTTAGGGTTTAGGGTTTTAAGTTTTGAAGATCGGAGTTGCTGCTTTTCGGGCAAGGGGCTGAGGGCCACCAGTGCCCAGGTTGTCTTCATGGCCGTGATGACCTGTCCCTCGGTGACAGGGAGCGCCCTATTTTCCAGGTCCTATAGTACTATACTATATACTACACTACTATAACAGAAGTTCTTGTAATACTGTTGCCATACCATAATATGATGTTACACAGCGCCACAATAGTAACCCTAAAACCAAAACCCTAAACCCTGAACCCTAAACCGTGGTACAAAAGGTTGATACAGCAGACTATGAGATGATCTCAATACTCCAAAGGGTCCAATGTACCGATGTAGAATGTAGGGTTTCCATATTAGGAATTACTATTATGCCTTAGGGAAGTATCCCCTATAACAGTACAGAGGACCCTTTGGGTACTCAAGCTCACGTTCCCCGAGCTCCAAAACCCAATCGAGGATCCGAAAGCCGTCGCATCCCTACGCTGAAAGCCAGGAGTCTAAAATATTTATATGGGAGTTTCCGAAAATTAGGGGTACCATGGGGTACCTTTTTATTGGGGGTCCTTATTATAAGGATACTACTATTTTGGGTACTATATTAGGGTCCCTTGTTTTCGGAAACTCCCATATGGTAGGATTAGGATCCTGTCAGTAAAGGAGTCTGTCTGGGGGTATGAGAGGGTAGAAAAGTGGTTCCTTCACACTCAGGTAAATCGGGAAGGATCTAGAGTCTATACGGGTACTTTAGGGTTTAGGGTTTACTGTACTCACCCCCAACCCTGAGAATCAAAGGCCCTGCGCCTCAGGGTCTTTATGCTTCGCGGCCCCCTGTGGTCCAGAACATCTCTTGCTCCTAATATAAGGGCACCTATACTATTCTGGGGTTCCTCACTATAACTATAGGTAGTTTTTTTGGCCCCAAACCCTATTCTAAGAATTAAGGCCATCATATTAGCGACCCCATAATCTTGGAAGACTAGACACCCTTCAGAAAATCACCCTGAGAACTCCCCTCACGACGTCATTCAACCGTTTTCGGTCTTCAATAGGTGCTATGCGCAGACAAATGCGAACATCCCGTGGAAAGTTTTGCACCCTGCCAACTCCTGTGCCCCTTAGCCTCCAAAACCCCTGAACCCTAAACCGGAAGACCGCTAGTGCGGATTCTGCCGACCTTAACTGCTAGGTGGAAAAAGGTGCTCCCAAAAAAAGCCGGAAGAGCTCTCCGGAACATTGCAACCCTAAATCTCAAGAACCAGATCCAGAAAATCGGATTTCAAGATTTAACCCCTACGAACCATAAACTCTAAAGTACCCCTATAGTCCTATAGATCCTTTGAAAGGAACCGTATCTCACACGATAGACCCGAGGCTTGTCCGACGAAACGCGCTGTGAAGTCGACAAGGCTCTTGCCGTTCTCGCCCGTGTGGTCCGGAGCAGGTAATCTAGGATGCCCAGTAGTACCCTTATTCCTTTTTTGTAGTCCTAGGTTCCTTATAAAGTTACCCAATACCAAAAAGAGAGGCCTTTTTATTCTTAGGTTACTGGGTATCCTGGTATTTGGTTGGTACAAGGTTTAGGGTTTAAGGTTTAGGGGTAGGGTTTAGGGCATAATTAAGGGTTTCTTTTTCGGGTTTGGGGTTTGGGATGTAGGGTGTAGGGTTTTGTAGTAGTAGGGGTACCTATTCCTTTTACGGGTTACTATAAGGATAGTATAAGGGTTTCTTTTCAGGGCTCTATAAGGGTTTATTTTCTGAATTGTAGTAGTTCTACTATGGGTTTTGGGGTCTGGGGTTTAGGATAGGTGGACACTGCTGTGGGAGTTTCAGGGTAGGGTTCTATAATATAGACTTAGGGTAGGGTTTAGGGTTTGGGAGTTTCCGAAAATTGCGAGTACCGTATATTGGGGCTCCTTATAATAAGGATTCTACTATTTAGGGTACTAAATCAGGGTTCCCTATTTTCTGAAACTCCCATCTGCTATTAGGGGTGTAGGGTTGACAGTTCAAAGCCGTCGGGGTTTTAGGGTTGACAGGTAAGGCTTAGTTAGGGCTTGGAAAGATGATGGGCATACGAGACCGCCGGACCAAGTTGTTTGGCTCCATCATACATCTGACACGCAGGTCACATCTCCTCGCAAAGCCCGTCAACGGACGGCAGGGGCTGGATGTCAACAATCACTGTGCCCTGCCGGGTCCTTCTGCTTTTTGTTCACTGTTCTGTAGATCTGTCACAACGAGAACCATGAATTTCGAAAGGGACATAAGAATAGCCTTTTGGGGTATAGTATCGTGCTGAAATTTCTAAAGTAGTGAAACCTGCGGAATAGTTTTGGCAGGTATTTAGAAGTATATACAAAAAGAACACAACCCCAAAGGGGTGTCCTACCACGAAATGGGTTCAGATAGGCCTTGTTTTAGGGGTCCAGTGTTTTAGATCCTTCCGGCAACCTGGGAGCCCCACGTCCCTTTATGAATCATGCGTAGGGTTTATTTGATGGGATTGTCAGAGAATACATGAAGCGAAATATACACTGGACTCAACTATAGTAACCTAACCAGGAGGATCCTGTAAGGACCTTCCATAAGTGACCCCCCCTTTCAATACTTGTATCATAGGGGCCCTTACGGAGCTAGGGGGAGGGGGGTAGGGAGCTTTAATGCCCATCATGAGGACCTTAATAAGGCCTATTTATCCCCCCTCCCCCTGTTTGCGTAAACCTCTAAAGGGGTAGCTCTAACAGGTACCTACAGCAATGGCTGCATGCTCATACATATACATTCCGCTGCCCATTGGCTCACAGTGGTTTTACCATATTGAGACAAGACAAGCTCTCCTTGCGTAGCAAGACAAAACAACTACTGTCCGTGTGCAGGGCGCTGCCCTTTGATCCTTAGGGAATAAACTGGTCATACACCTCCTAACAAGGAGCATTTCCTTGTGGGTGTATCGGCTCAGTTTTCTGGTAGCGGAGCCCGGAAAGGGCCGCCCGCCTCCCAAAGTCCGCTACAGCGGTCGGCCTCGCCGAACGCTTAACCAAGCGGATAAGAGGCAGCACAATGTCGAGCTCGCATAGCGAAGCCGACGACAGTTCCCAATCCTCCGGGGGATATGAGAACGAAGAGACCTCCCAAGGTCCAGCCACTTATGTCGCACAGTCATATGCAACATCTGACCGCATGCTTGCATCATTAGGCATAACGCCCAAGATCGCGCCTGCCTATGATGGCACCACCTCGTGGTTTGAGTATGAACAGTTGATTGACGACTGGTGCGACATAACAACGCTGGATGACACCAAAAGAGGTCCGTCTCTCAAGACGAGGCTCTCCGGATTGGCCGCAGTACAAAAGGAATCACTGAACCGAGAAAGGCTTGCAGCCCCAGATGGAGTAGATTACTTCAAGAAGAAGATGCGTCCATTTTTCGTGAAAGGAGAACAGTACGTTTTCCTGTGGCGTTTCCTCGGCCTATTCAAGGCATGGAAGGGCAACCAAGACTTTGTGACTTGGATTGCCAAGTTTGAGATCGTGCTACAGCGCGTGAAAAACTCATGGATGGATCTCTTACCAGAGATAGCTCTGGAGGATGCCCATCCAGATTTCATGCAAGCTGTGCAGGCAGACCAAACCTTCTTGCGCATGCAGGATGCAGCCGAGAGAGACACATATGCCGCACGCTATTTCGAAACATGGAACAAGGAACGCCTTGACAATCATCGAAGAGCGTTTCCTCTGAACGATAATCTCCTAGCTCTCCTCTTCCTAGTGCAGTCCGACCTAAATGAGATGCAACGTGAGAGGTTGGTAACAGCATTGACCAACCAAGGTCACCGAATTGAGACCTACACGTACCCTGTGGTACGGCAGACCATGTTCGATCAGTTCTCAACGACCAGAACTGGTCTGCAGGATCCCAACATTCGGCACTCTTCTCACAAGAAGGACCGCCATGGAAGGAGAGACCAACGCCGTAAACGCGGAGGTCGAAACTTCCTCATCCTCGATCAGGGTGAATACGATGGAGTCGATGGATTCTGGCTCCAAGACGAAGACACCCTTGAGGAAGGCTTTCTTGCCGCCGAGGATGAAGAAGCTGTCTTCTGGACAGTTGATGACCATGAGGCCTTCGTTGCAAGGAGATTCAAAAAGGGAAGAAGACCAAGAATGCGTCCCGGATCACCGGGAAGAGCAAAGGGTGGCAAGCGAAAAGGACGTGGCCGTTTTAGGTCATACCGCGGAAAAGGGAGAGCCAACCAGGCAGAACATGATCCAACTGATTCCAGCTATTTCGGTAAAGGTAAAGGAAAGGAAAAAGGAAAAGGTGGAAAAGGCAAAGGAAAAGGAAAGGACAAAGGAGATAAAGGAAGCTCCTTCAAAGGCGCAAAGGCAAAAGGCAAAGGTAAGGATACAGCTAAGTCTGCCTCCTTACAAGGAGACCAAACTGGATCTCCACAGGCCTATGAGAGTTCCACCGCACCGAGCTGGGATTCATGGTATGAGGACAGTTATTATACTGACTCCAGTTGGAATTATGCCGCTTATGACGATCAAACGTCTTATACATACTATGCATCACAAGCCTCACGAAGAAAAACACGGAGAAAGAAGAGAAGAAATCAAGCAGGATCATCAGGTAGAGGCACAGATCCGAGCGCGCACCAAGAACCCGTGTTCAACTCATCAGTGAGTTACGTGCCCCAGGTCTTTGAACCATCCGAGGGGCAAGGTGTTGAAACTGCAACAGCGGTGTTTCCGTTGCAGCACACCGTCCTATCTGCTCTCACAGAGCGGATCAATCTTGATAAGAACCCTACCTTTGTCATACTTGACTCAGGTTGTACTAGGGCTATGGGTTCCCGCTATGCGGTGAACAGGCTTATCAAGGCCGTGAAGCAACGTGCCCCAGGCATGATTGATTTCACTTTCTCACCTTCGAACACGAAGTTCTCTTTCGCAGATAGTGAAACAGCTCTTATCAAGGAGCGTGTAACTCTATGGTTCAACACAACTCCAAGAAGAGATACAACCATCGAGGTTCTGGATCAGGGGAGAGTTCCCATTTTGTTCTCCATCGAACAGATGAGGAATCTAAGAATGACCCTCGAGTGTAGTCCCACAGCTGACCTAGCAACGTGTGAAGCTTTCGGTTTGTACAAAACCCCCCTTCCGATTAGTACCAATAACCATTTGGTATTGGACCTTCTAGGCTTCACTTCCACCAGGAAGTATCTCCCTAAGTCAGGTACGTCGTTCAGTGCGACGGAGACTGCTTTAGGAGCTAAGAAGCCAAAGGAAGAAAGAAGATCTTATACTAAGATCCCGGAAGGTCGCTGTCCAGCCTGCGCAGGACAGAAAAAGCCTCATACGTTCCTCAAAGGTTGCGACAAGGCACCTGAAGGAGCAGCTGATCCACCACCGAAGGGCATTCCAGGTAAGAAGAAGCCTCTTCCATCTGATCCGGCAGAATCATCTGCCAAGAAACCTGATCCACCAGAACCATCTGGTGATGCTCCTGAGCCTTCCGAACCATCGGAACCATCATCAGGCTCTAGAGACAAACCTGCAGAATCATCTGCACCGCACGAACCTCCAGAAGAAGAAAGACTTGAGGTTCCACCTGCGAAGACAAAGACTCCAAAGGGTCTTAAAAACCTTCTGAAGAAAACCCGCAAATATGCGGTCAAACCTCCTGTTGAGGAGAAGTCTATGGTCCCAGGAGCTGATGACGGGACGGAGGTAAGACCACTTGAGTCAAGAGAATACCCGGCTCCTGGTACAGACTCACCTACAGGTGAAGAGATTGTCGCAGAACCATCGCCATCTCTTCCCATTGCTCTTCGCAGGATTCATGAGAAGCTTAAGGACCCTGTAGAACTCTATAAGCTTCACCTTAAGCACCGTCATATGAGTACGGATCAGTTCAAGCGACGCACGAAAGCCTTACAGATCCCAAAGGAGATATATGAGCTATATGACCAACTGGTCAAAAAGTGTTCAGCCTGTCAGGAACACGTGAGAGCTCCTTCAAGAGCGAAGATTTCCGGTTTAAGATCAGAGACTTTCGGTGATCTCACCTTCGTAGATCACGGTGAGCTTCCAATTCCCGGCAAAAATAGTCGCTTGATATTTCTTATTCTCTATGACGGAGCAACAAACCTGTTGACTTCCGAAGTAGTCCAGGATAAGGAAGAGCATACTACAATGTCGATTATGAATGACTATTTTGAGAAATTTCAGATCAACCCAAAGGTTGTAGTTGGAGATCAAGCATTCATGACTCCAAAAATGGAGGCTTATTACAATCGGCAGAATATCAAGCCTGTAGCAACAGGACCTGGAACACCATGGCCCAACAGGGCCGAAGCTGCTGTAAGATTGCTGAAGCATCAGATTAAGATCATACTTCAGATCCTGAAGGATGGTGACCCGCAGTATAACGGAATCACCATGAAGTATGGCAACCTCGTTCGACAAGCATGTTTGGCAAGAAACTCTTCGATTACCTATGGAGGAGTTACTCCTTTAGAAATGGCCTTTGGTAGGCGTCCTCGAGATGTTATAACACCAGAGAACGCTGATCCCAATCAGTTGACAGGTAATCCAACTGATACGGAAGTCACTGCGAGAGCCATTAAGGAGCTTGCCAACAGGGCTTACCAAGAGGCACGCCAATCTGATGATCTGCGCAGAGATCTTGCGGCCAGACTGTCAATGACCGAAGGACCTTTCTCTTTGGGAGATAAGGTTTTCTACTGGTCAGAGGATAAGTCTAAGATTGGATCAACTGGGTCCAAACATGGATCTTGGCTAAAAGGAAAGGTGATCTCCGAACTCGGAGGATCCATGGTAGGTGTGGATCTTGGAACACGCATCGTCCGCGTTAATATCTCAAAACTGAGGAAAAATTATGACATAACATCTGATGTGGAGATTCCTCTCGCGCCTGATGAGGAAACTCTGACGTCAGAAGGTTCTGACCACGCAAGTTGCATGGTCACCTTTGATGCTTCCCTGCAGTCGACAGACCTAACGGTTCCGCATCAAGAGTGTCACTGGCAGGTCACCAGCACTGGGAAGATTGACTTCCTAGAACTCTACGGTGGATCTCCCCGTATGAGTCACAAGGCTGCCCTGTCAGGTCTGCGAGTAGGTCAGCCAGTCGACTTGCGTAGTGGTCTAGATCTTGAGCAACCGCAAGGTCGCTCCAATCTTCTTAGGATCATCAAGGAACAAGAACCTACTATTATTGTTATGTCACCCGATCACTCTCAGTGGTCTAGCTGGTACTCACAGTGGAAGAAAGGCTCTGCCAAGAGACTTTCTGTTTTAAAATTCTGTGAATCGGTCGCAGACCACCAAATGAAGCTCGGACGTTACTTTGTTCTTGAGAACCCATACTACAGCAGGCTCTGGTCTTCACCAGAAGCAAAACGCCTGTTTTCCAACCGCAAGATCAGCTATGAGGTCTGTAACCTACAAGCCTATGGCATGAAAGATCCAAAAGGATACTATGAATCGAAATCCTCGATTTTCATGCACAACCTGCCACCGCAGGTTCTAACTCCTCTCCAGAGGCATTCTGCCAAAACGAAATCTCCAACATCTCCACCAGGAGACGAAAAGGGTATTCAAGGCTACGGTCTTAAAACGAAACTCGCACAAGTGTATCCTTATGAATTCTGTGAGACCTTTGCCTCGTGTTTGGCAAGATTCCTGAAGAGAGATACATATGCATCTCATCTTTCTTTAGTCACAGACATACTAGGATACTCTGGAGATGAATGCCTCCAGGGACTTTCGGAACTTCTTGACCAAGAGTATTCACTTTTGACAGCAAATCCTCTCAAGGATTCCAAACTCCTGCAAGATCCGAAAATCAGATCACTTGTTGCTAGAGTAAATTCCTTATCGAGTAAAACTGAATTACCATTGCATCATTCCAAACCATCACCGTCCCTTGATGCCTTGGTGTCAGACATTACTCGCCTTAGATCAAGACTCTTACCAGGGTCTGGTTTCGAACAGTGTACTCTATACAGAGGTACATTTGGAACAGTCAAAGCACTCACCAGTGTAACTGATGGCGTTCTTGTCTTCTGGAACAAGAAGAAGCCCAATTCGACTATGACGTGTTGCTTGCCGCACCAGGTTTCCTGGAATAAAGTACACCCATCAACCTTCTCGGGGGTGCTCTTCCAGATGACAGGCGGCAAGACTTCACCGTCCGTGCGAACACCGCCGGATGTTATCATGTCGGACGAAGAGGTTTCGCCGTCAGACCCGTCAGAACCCATGAGCACTAATCGCTCACGGATCACATCTGACGATGTCTCTATGCCGGAACCAGATCAGCCGATGCCTCCCGGCACGCCGCCGTCGCGTCCTCCTCCTCCCATACCTCCACCGCGACTACCGGCCGTTTCCTCCGATGAGCCCGTGGCTCCTGCTCGGGCTAAGCCTCGCGTGCATCCGCCTCCTCGCGTTCCGTCTCCTCGGCGTCTGGGGGGTGATGTGTCGCCAAGGTCTTCATCGGAAAGGAAAGTTTCGCCGCACAAACAGAAATCACCTTCACAGGTGCCGACACCAAAACCTAAACCGAAGGCACATCCACAGGGACCCATTCTTCCGTTACAACAAGATGAAGAAGATTCTGAAGAAGAACTGGTCCCGGACGACCCCGGACAACCGTCCGCTCCTCCTCACACCTCTGGTTCACCAGAACCGGAGAGCGATGCCGAGTCAGAAGACACAAGGTATTACTCTGATGAGGAAGGTGACCTGGTCGTAGATGAGAAGGACTGGATCCTTCTCACAGAAGAACAGAAACTGTGCAGTAACACAGGTTCTTTCTCCATGCCTCGGTACATGCATGGCGGACCCGTAGACATCAGAGAGGTAACATCAAGAGTGAGGTCAGACCGAACACGGTATAAACCCACCAAAAGGTTCCGATCTGACATCCGTGAAGAGTATGATCTTCTCACGGAAGAGGACAAGGCCTTATCCCTAAGTTCCCCCAGGAACTCAGCAAATCTGACCCAGAAGGCACAACGGAAGGAGGCAACCGCCAAGGAAAAGCGTGAGATGAAGAAACAGTTTGATGAAGCGAAAGCAGCAGAATATCAGAGCTGGCTAGACAATGATGTCTTTGAGCTCGTCGATACACGGAAACTCGGAAACATCCGAAATTATGTCACTGGTCGATGGGTCCTGACTCTAAAAAGAGATAAGGACGGAAACTTCCTTAAGTGCAAGGCCCGATGGGTCCTAAGAGGTTTCCAGGATCGACAAAAGGACATACAGCAAACTGATAGTCCTGCTGCGAGTCGCCCAGGTTTCCGCTTGGCGATTCAACTAGCAGCTAACAAGCTGTGGAATCTGACACACATCGACCTAAAGACTGCTTTTCTGCAGGGTGAAGCCTATGATGAGTCGAGAGACATAATCTGTCAGATTCCTCCTGAAGCAGGTTATCCTCCCTACATCGCAGCGAGGATGAAGAAACCCGCTTATGGACTTAACGATGCACCTCGAAGATGGTGGAACATCGTTGATAAGGCACTCCTGTCTTACGGCCTGGTGCCAACCCGTGCGGATCGCTGTACATATGTTCTGTATGGTAAGAAGTCTGCAACAGCAGATGCTGAGCTCAAGAAGTCTCAGCCAAAGACCATGGAATCAGCGATTGACTATCTCCTAGATCCCATAGCAGGCAACAATGCCAAGGGTAGACAGGTACATGGAGTAGTCTGTTTACATGTAGATGACCTGTGCATGGCCGGTGATGACACCTTTCGTAAGGCCGTGATTGAATCGATCAAAAAGGAGTTTGCAGTCGGTTCTGAAGACACGAACGATATTATGTTTGTAGGACAGAGATTAGTCTGGAAGGATGCTACAGCATCAGTGCCAGCACATATCTCAGTAAATCAGAACCTAGCTGTTGAAGCTCTAGAGGAAATTGTTTTTGATAAGAAGCTCAACAATGAGCAACAATGCACACCACAGCAGCACACTGCTTACAGAAGTGTTTTAGGACAGATCAACTGGCTACAAAGCCGGACTCAAGCTCACATCTGTTATCGCTTCAGTAGAACTGCGTTTTTGGCCGCTGAAAGGAAATCTCAGAATCCTCGGTTACCCTGATGCTTCATACAGGAACAATGATGACAAATCATCTCAGAGAGCACATGTTATTTTCCTTGCTGAAGATCGAAATCCAAAGCTAAAGGGAATGAAACAATCAGCAGCAGCTGCTTCTTCCAAGAAGAACGATTTCTCTGAATCCTCTATTAAGGAAACATCCTCGAGAGGTAGCCTGGTGGATTATGAGTCTCACAAGATTACGACAACCACAATGTCCACAACAGTGGCAGAGCTTAACGCACTGATGCGTTGCTTTGGTACTTGCCTGTTCCTCAAGGGACTTTGGGCAGCTTTCACTGTTCGGTGGATCATAGACAATCTCAAGAATGCCGCCACAGCGGTAGCCTTCCTTGGAATTGATATCTCAACAGAGATTTACCGATTATTTTACTGCCAAGGAATATGGTGGTAGTCTCGTTTGCTGGTAGCACAACCATGTGCTGGATTTTCTATTTAGACTGTTTTCCGTCTAAAAGAAAATTTGTGTCTGCGAGCTGCGTTTTCATTAAGATCGGACATGTTCATGAGAATTATATGTTCTGTATCATCCGCAGCCGCTTTCAGCCTCGAGCCTCACAGCAATCAGCCTTTCGGGCTAACCAAGCGTTCCTGATCCTGTTTGGTCATTGTGCCGTAATGAGCACACGATCAAACTTCCGTAGCCGTGATGGACACGCCCTACCCAGGGCAGTGCAGGCGTACCATGAGCGACATCCACACATGGATAGCTCGTACCCCGAGTCTCGTCGGGAAGCATCACGTCGAAACACCGAACACGGTGGACACCGAATTCACAAACGTGAGAAAAATCACGAGCCTCAATTCATCATCATGGGTCACCAACAGGTGTTCAATCCGCATCCAAGAGATCTTGCTCAATTGATCTCACGATATGGCCATGCGAGTGGAGCAAGGCTCACTCTAAACTCCAGACATGGAGTCAGGCTCTACGAAGGAGTCCTTCAAGGACCATGGGACAACAGTCCCCTTGTATACTGGGATAACAACGTCGGTAATCACGCTCGTGATCCACGCCAGTTCTGTACGATGCTTGCACATCACCTTCAGACAGGCCTCCCACCGGAGGTAGAACAATGTGTGAGCCTTGATGGATCCGGAGAATATGACTATTCCTCCTCAGTGCCAAAACTGGCAGATGTAACAGGTCTCTCACCAGAGATGTGCTTCCACATTCTTTCCAAGACCAACAGAGTCGGAAGGTGGTTGGCACACTCAACAAGACACCTTCAGAACCAGCGCCCAGATCTCTTTGCTGGCCAACACAATTATCTTCTGGACATGTTCAAGTTGGCCGATGCAGAGCTCGCACAGTATACACCACAAGAGATCGCGCTTGGTGTCCTCCTCAACACTAAGTCTAGGTTTGTGGTCACCATGGTTTATAACAAAGATGGCAAGGCCGAAACCACAGATGCCGCCGTTAACATCCCACCGGATGCAAATGTGTTGACCATGAGCAAAATTTTCCTTTCGGCAGTGGGAGGACACGGTTCACGACGAACTCTACCAAGAGCTGAAGAACCAGATCCTGAAGAAGAGAGACCAAGGTCACACATGACCATCTCAGACTTCATGGCAACGGGGAGCAATCCAGTGCAGTCCCGTGCACAGCGTCTCTCCACTAACGCGCCGAGGCCCGTCGGCATGGAGGATTTTGTTCGACAGAACAACCCTTGTTACATCATGCATGCCACGGACCTACAGGCATTATCCTCAATCCTGAGGCACGGTCTGGTACCATCAAACCTCCTAGCGCAGGTGGTTACAGCACCAGATTTCCAAGCTCTCGTGAATGAAAACAGTCGTTCCAACAGGGACACTGTTCAGTTCTCAACGCTAAACCTGGCGAATCCCAATCCGACCATGTTGCGTGCCAATAAGGCACTGCTTCTGGTATTCGATGCAAATAACGTAGTGAACGAGGTCACAAACCTGTGGCAGTCGCAAGTAGGGATGTTTGCTACACCAGATGTAGTGCATGCCCGTACTCTTAGCGCCGTATTCGCACCCTCTGAAACACTCTGGGTATCATCGCAATACGATGAGCTCAAGAGCATCGGACCATGGTGGGCAGACCATTGCTCCGAACAGATGCCGTCAGCGACTTACGAGTCGAAGAAATGGTGCGCAAATTACGGCCGAGAAATCGAATCGGCACTTCGAAAAGTGGCAAGGCGAAATCTGCCACCAGAGCCTCCCAAGGCTAGATCTTCTCACAAGAAGTCTTTTTCTCTGCCAAAGACAGAGGCTGACACAGCTCCAAACCTGGAGCAAACCGCTTCTGCAGGTGAGGTACCTCCGAAAACGGAGACTACTGCAAAGGAGATCCATCCGAGATCCAAGCTCGCCCGGCAGGCCGAGGCTGACAAGGATCCGGACAGTCTTATGGGACAGCTCTGGAACTCCGACGGCACCAGAAGCGCCACCGAAGTTCTTAAGATAACGACAGGTCACAAACCTCCAGAACCTGTTCAGGATACTTCCGCCAACGTAGTTCCTCCCAAGGAAGAATCTTCTGGAACAGAGACGGAACCTGAGGAACCGGATCCTAACCAGGATCGTGACGAAGAATCAGACGATGAGTCGGCATCAAGCGAAAAGAGCTCAAAATCTTCGTCATCCTCAGAACTCCGAGTTGATGTTAATCCGTCTCACAAGACGAACTCTGCACCTGCAGCGTCGGAGGAGAAGAAAGAATCTCCCACGGAAGAGATCACAGAGAAACTTAAGAAGGTCAAACTTGACCAACCAAAGCCTGAAGCAGAATATGTTCAGAGTTCAGACGAAGAGCCACAGAAACCAAAATCTCCTAAAAAGGAGAAGGAGAAATTCCTAGTTCTCTTCGATCCTGAAACAGAAAGTTATTATCGAGTCAACAGAAGCAAGCTCAACCTCGAATACGAGGAACCTGCTGATGAGGAAGATCTCGTAAGAGAACATGAGCGCATCAGCGCTCGACTTCGAGAAAATCGCAAGCACCGAATCTCGAAGTCATCGTCTAACCCGGCTATGCAACAGGAAATGAAAGAGAGAATCTGGGTTAGTCGATGGAATCGAAAAATCCGAAGTCCACTCATGATCAAGGATTCTGAGGCTCCTGACGAAGAGGAGTGGGACAGACCCAGAGATTCGGCATCTTCCTCCTCTGCACCTCCTACCAAGGAGAGATTTGTAGGAGTACGCAGGACAGCCATGAGTCTTAACCAAAGGATACGGCTGATGACACGACCAGATAATCCTCTCTGCGATCTTTGCAACCAGCCTACAGGCTATTTTTGCTATTCCTGTGGTACGATTGTATGTGCAGACTGTCGACTTACCCCACAGGGTAAACAACAGATGTGCGAGTGCATCTTGCCAATCGATTGCCTCGAGACCTCTAAAGTGTCAGCAGGAATGATCTCAGAAGAGCGTCAGGTTTTATACGAGGCCATCCTCACACATGAGGACGTAGATTTGGCAGTCCAGAAAATCAACATGTATTGCGACCACGCAAGGAATTCGTTCATGAGAGCCCATCCAGGCGTTGATCCATGTAGCTTTGATGATATTAGGAATAATCCTCCTAATACTTACACCAGCTCCACAGAGGCTCCAACCCTGGAGGAATACAAGAGCATCAACAAGGGTCACATCAATATCAAGGACTCCAGAACAAGCCACCCGGCGTCTTTTCTCTCTCTTACTGGCTACGAAGACAAACTGGTGCTCGACGCACATTACGAGATAGTTCGTAATAGGATGGCCGGTGTTAACGAGAAGAGAGAACACATTGAGGGCTCAAACCCAGACAGCGTATCACTAAGCCTAGTGGTATGCAACTGGGGAAATATGGATCGAGCGCCGGTGCCAGCAGGGAATCCCAAAAAGAAACTCAAACCTGAGAAGGGATTCGATTACCACCCTCTTATTGACATGTGCTTCAACAATTCAGCACATATTACCCTCGTACTCGAGGCAGGAGCACTTGCGTCAAAGTATTCGATCGCAACCATGCGACAACATGAATACAGAGGGATGCTAATCCATTCTCCTCCCAAGGAGCCTGAGGCACCCTCAATGTATATTGGAGTCAAGGGTGACCCAACAACAGACATCTCTCTCGTCCACCACTTTTACCGTCACCGAACAATGAAGCCTAAGGCTGGTGGTCCCAAGAAGCGACTGTGGGCATGCCACGGTGCGGTATGCCGCCTCACCTTTGGGTACCACAGTACCATCAAGGAGGCAAAAGAATGGGTCCACCCATATTCCGGCCAGAGGATGACGAGAGATGAGTACATGAAGATTATCGGATATGACCCTCTCAAGGGTAAAAATCCTGACAAGGATGGACCCACTGATGGCTCTTACCTCTCACCAGAGGCGTGTCTGACACTGTCGGACCTCGACCCTTCGCCGGTTCTCTGTGAATGGAACGGCCATGTCGAGGGTGATGAGCCACCAGAGGAAGACTTTGAGTCATACGCAGAGATCTTCTCACAAGAAGCATCAAACGATCTTGACGAGATGTGGTGTACAAAAGGGCCTTACAAGGTCATCACCATCGCGATCGTCCATTTCAACTCATACATGACTCATAAGGAAGAACAGAGGCGCGAACTGGTGAACGCGTTCCTCAACGAGGTTCTCCCTTTCAAACCGGATGTAATTGCGGGGGATCTCAATAATATTGCGTCGAGGCTCACCTTAAAAGGTGGAGACGTTCACCCGCGAAACGGTTTGTTTTCTCTATACCTGGAGAAGAAACTTGCAGCATTCAACAGAATAGCAGGAAGGCACTCACAAGTGCGACACCTCTGCTTGAACAACTCTGACCAGCACAGACTGGCACGTGCAGATCGTCTACCGCCGGACCCGGCGAAGAAAGTTGCTGACCTCGACTGTATCAACAGTTATATCCTTGACTGGAGTAAAACGCCGCACACGGCGTCACCTAGTCCAAGAGATGCTACACCTGCCGCCGAAAGAACATACTGGGAACGAGTCTCAGATATGTGGCAGGACATGAACAGAAACAGGGATATCGATATCCGTCTGTTTGTCTCAGTCAAGCAGTACTATTCAACTTTTTCTAACCTTGACCTGTGGTTGAGTCCCTCTGACAAAGATTGGCACAGCCCTTTGGGCTTCACGATACAACCAATCCTTACAAAAGGGAAACACAACCGGTCAGATGCCCAGGTTCAGAAGATCGCTGACAAGCGACAGGCTTACAAGCAGCGTAATGCTGAATACTGGGATTACAAAGACTCATTTATGTATTCATCTGGCAACAGCTGGTACGACAGACAGCAACCACAAGGTAGCTATCACAGATATGGAAGATTCTGGGAAAGGCCACAGCCTGAACGTCCCAGCGAGCCTGAAGGCTCTCCTCCAAGAAGGAGCCAGGCATCATCGTCCTCTTCACAACAAGATCTACCAAGATCGAGATCCAGACCTCAGAGAGCCAGTCTTGTTGACAAGCTCAACATGTCTTTAGAGGAACTGGACACACTTGAGGAACAACAAGAGGAAGAACATTTGATCCGTGAGATGGAGAGTGTTATTGAAGAGCACGAACGAGAAACATCAAACCTGATGTCGGCTCAAAGAGATGAAGACGAACAGGAGGAAGAATCTTCCAGTCGCAGAAGAAGAAGGAAGTCATCGCGACCGCCGTCTGCTCCGAGCAGCAAGGCACTCCGAACAGCTGCCACAGCAGCAGGGTTGTCGAACTGGTTCGGACACCCTAATCAAGGCGGTGCAAAGGGAGAGTCTATCAAGACTGATGAACCTTCACTTCCAAACTCACTAACCAGTGAGCAAGACTTCTCCGTCTTCAGCATCGCGTGGAATGTGTTTCTGCTGCTAATGGGCCTACACTGGATGTGGAAGCAGCTCACCAGGGCTCCCATCAGATGTATGGACCGCCAACAATCAAATGCAAAAGCAGCAGCGAAACGACCACCACCATTTCTCGAACCCGAGAATGAACCACAGACGCGTGAACCTTTAGGACCCAACAGGGTCAATTCTGGAGAAACAACGGATTTGCGACCTGTGTGGCACACTTCCCGAAGCGAAGTCTACCATCTTTCAGACAGCTGTTACCAGCTCAAGCAAGCAAAAGATGTTTCAAGGAAGGTGCTGTGTAAAACCTGCCTCCAGGCAGTACAAGTTGCGGAGATTCGCAGGAACGATCCTTTTCAAAGAGGTGATACACGATCACGTGGCACCGAAAGGGACATTGAACGGTTTCAAACCTATGACGATGCAAGTACTACTCCTCATATGAGGCAATTATTCAGTGATGCATTGCATTCACAAATGGCCGAAGAAGCCATGCAGATTACCTATACATCAATCCCTAAGGGATCCTCGGCAAGAGCCAGAGGTACATCTGCACTCGCAAGTGCCTCATCGTCGTCAGTGCCCAAGGCAATGCCACCAGTGCCTAACAAGGCAAACATGTCACCTCCACCTAAGACTCCTCCGCCAAAGGCGAAAGGAACAGTACCTTCAGATCCTCCGAGACCAAAAGGTCCTACCAGAAGAGGAGGTCAAAATCGGCGCATTCAACGAAAAGCAGCTAGAGAAGCCCATAACAGTGGACTCTGCAACCATGCAGACGCTGCACTTGGCGAAGCCAATCAAGGCCAGGCCATTAACACTATGTGCCGAAACATGGCAGTAAGACACGTCAGCTCTATCGATGCAACGGTAGAAGCAGCCGAGCAGTTTACACAACGCGTGCAACAGCACGTAGAAACATATGATGAAGAGGAACCGTGGAGCACGGAGTTTCTACCAGTCGTGGAAGTCCTATTCAGGAACTTGAGCAGCGACGAAACAACTGTCATACATGACAATCATACGGTAACTATGCCTATTGAGAAATATCTCGACCTCCTCAGAATCGCACAATCATTGCGAAACTCTATCCAGAGAGACAAGGAGGAAAGAAAGGATCATCTTGACACCATCCAAGATACTCTATCCAGAGTGGAAATCCTTCTAACAGCACTGAAGGACTCAAAAACAGTCTTCAATCAATTGGTCCATTCCTCACTAGAGATAGAGCGAAGACATAAAAACCTCAAAAATGTCCTTGAGACACTTTTTGACGACCAAAGCTCTGAGGAAGACCAGTCAGAATCTGACCATGAAGAAGTCCTAACTCCTTCTGCAGCACAGTACTGGAACAGCCTTCATGCCCACGCCTTATCTCCCTCAGGAGATGAAAGTGAAAGATCATGGGCGTCCTCAGACGGACAGCTTGAAAGAAGAAGGGCCGAACGGGCAAAGGCTAAGCAGCCACAACCGGCTAAAGCCGAGGCAACTCCAATCAGCTCACAAGCTGCACCAAAGGCCGAGCCAAAGGCGACTACATCCAACCATGGATATGACACTGCAGACGCCGCCTTCACCAGGGCTGAGAACAGATTACTCGGAATCTTTTCAAGTTCCGAAGAAGATCACTCAGACCCGGATGAACCACATCCGAACGTCTATGCTCGAGCCTATGATCCAAACCTGGATCCAAATCTGAGATAAGGAAAATCTCAGAGTTTCACAACAGTGACTCACAAGGCTCTAACAAGAGCACAGTGAAGGGCTGCATAATTCGATAGAAGAACATTACCAGACCTGATCCTGTACAGACGATCTCTCTGACCAATGTGCATGAAAGAGTTCAAAAGGAGTGATTTCAAGAGTGACTTCAACAGTGTACTTCAGTGCTATACCTAGCATAAACAATATGCTGTTTTTATCATGAGTCCAAACTCCGCAACTGTGACAGTGGGCATAATAGTATATGTGTGAATGTGCGGCCATGCTTCCGGTAAAAGAAAATTAGTGTCTGTTTGTTTGCGTAAACCTCTAAAGGGGTAGCTCTAACAGGTACCTACAGCAATGGCTGCATGCTCATACATATACATTCCGCTGCCCATTGGCTCACAGTGGTTTTACCATATTGAGACAAGACAAGCTCTCCTTGCGTAGCAAGACAAAACAATTACTGTCCGTGTGCAGGGCGCTGCCCTTTGATCCTTAGGGAATAAACTGGTCATACACCTCCTAACAAGGAGCATTTCCTTGTGGGTGTATCGGCTCACCCCCTGCCCCCCCTAAATATCTCCAAGACTGTACCTAAACCCTAAACCCTAAACCCTAAACCCTGGCGACTGCCAGGCCCTTCACGGCTTCGTTCTGCTCTTTGACTTTTCGCGGATCTTCCTCGTCTTCACGCTGACTGCTGTGGCCGGGGAGCTCAGACACGTTGCCGGGTTTGCGGGTTAAGGCCTCCATCTGAGCTGACATGGGAGTTTCCGAAACTTAGGGTCCTTAGAATAAGGATGCTACTTTTCTAAGGTAGTATATTACTGTCCCCGATTTTCGGAAACTCCCACATGTGTTCTGTGAGGGTTTCGTTGCGATGCAGGCCGTTGAGGGATGGGGTTACGGCCACCTTGGGCAACCATTCCCATGCAACCTCCAGCTCCAAACTGGCCACTCGCAGGTTCATAGGCAGATAGAAGTAGCTAGGCTTCTCCTGCTGCAGATACAGTCTTGTCTGGCACAGAATTTGAGGCAAGTTAGGCCTGAACCGCTTTGCCCTCACAGAACCCTTCAAAAAGCCATCAGAACCAGCCTTATAGAACCATCCCAAAATCTTATCAGCCTTATAGCAAGCCCCTTAACCCTGACCCCAAGCCCCTTCCCTGGACAACACCCGCGACCTTCCCTCTGTTGTGCAAACGAGTCCGTACGTTTAAGTGGTTTCTTTAGTAGCTATACGTAGTTCTAGCATAGTTTACTCGCAGATCCCTACTCGCTGTAGTCATGTCAGACTTCGGTGCTCAGAGGGCAAGGGGTTTGGGCTTGCATTGATGGCCTGCCCCCCAAACCCTAAACCCTCAAGCCTTCCGCTCAGGTAGGAACCATGTACTCTCGCTGGTGGGAGATGCGGCGTCTTGCCGGGACGGTGATGGGGAGCATCCAGGACCCCGAGTTTACGGTCTAAAGTTCAGGGTTCGGGATTTAATTACAGTTTACGGTTTTAGAGTTTCGGGGTTTAGGGTTCCTCTAAAGGGATCTAGAAGGGTTCCTATAAGTCAAAGGGGAAAAGGAGGGACCCTTAATGGGGACCCCTACCCTATAATGGGGCTATATAATGGGTATATAATAGCTATATTAAGGGTATATACCTAGGGGTCCTTATTAAGGGTCCCTCCTTTTACCCTTGGACTAAGGGACCTATAAGGTTTCTAGAAAGGGGTAGGTTTTAGGGGTTTTGGGTTTGAGTACAGGTGATGGAGCTCTTGGAGGGCTTGGTTGTCTTGTGTATCCCATGAGTTCAGGGTCCAAGGATTAGGGTTTAGAGTTTAGATTTTAGGGTTCGGGAGGGTTGAGGGTTTAGGGGTTTTAGGGTTTAGGGTTTAGGGGTTTTAGGGTTTAGGGTTCGGAAGTCTTCAGCGCCCTCAAACAACTCACTACTCCCTCAACCCTAAACCAACTGTAAAGCCCTGAATCCAAGATCTCCATATGTGCTAATCATCGGGGGCACACTCAAACTAGGGTTTAAGGTTTAGGGTTTAGGGTTTAGGGATTTCGGAGTGATTTCCTAGTGATTCAGAATCATGGATTTGAAAAGGCCCTTGAATCCAAGCAGGATACCTCCATCATCGTCGCCACATATATCCATGGTGAGGAGACAGCGGAGCCTTGCTAGCATGGCCTTTTGGCCCGGGTTCAGGCGTTTGAGCTTAGGGCTGTGGGTCTTGAGTTGGGGATTTAGGGTGTGGTTTTCGGGTTTAAGGGGTTGAGGCTTTGAGTTTAAGGTAATCAATGTAATTAGACCCCTGACCAATGCGCCCCGTCACCAGAAAGGATGATGATAGAGATCCGAATTTTAAGGTGCTGAAAGACAGGAGTTGACTATTTAACCTGAGGTTCACATTATTGCCGTTCTGGGCTTTGCTTTTCGCTATTTTGGAGGGGCGGTGAAGACGGGTGAGGCCGTGGGGCGTTTCGGGTTTAGGTAGCACAGTTTGGGGGTATATACGGCTCAGGATGTTCAGGATCCAGGTTTTGGGGGTTTTCCTTTGTGGTTTAGGTATTCTGGGGTTAAGGCGTTTCGGATAAAAAAAAATTAAAAAGGCTGGAGGTTTCGGCTTTGAAGGTTTTGGGTTTGCTTTGCAATTCGAGATTTGGGCTTGTCCCTTAGGCCCCAAACTTCTTTGCATGAGCCCGATCCAGCTTGGTCCATCCTTCCCGCAAGTTCGGGTGTCTGGTGTTCAGGCTTAAGGGCTCATGTGGGAATTAGGGTCTGCTTAGACGGTAGGGCTTGAGGGTTGAAGGGCTTGGGCTTAGGGTCTATGCCGAGATGGAAACCACAGTGCTTATGCGTGCCGGAAAGTCAAGTTCATGGTTGGGATCGGATTACAATTGTACATGTTTATTCCTTACTGGGTTTAAGTACCCGTAAACATGTAAAATGTTGCTCAACTATGACAAAGAAGTATGACAAGATGTAGCCACTGACAAATTGAGGTGTTGGAGGTCCTCTCTTTGCCGAATCTTGAAGACCGTGCCCAATCCCACATCGTAAGACCCGAGCCTGCACCTACTTTCCGAAACTGACATACCATAAACCCAACACATTGAAATCCCAAACTACGGTGCTACACCCCCAGACCCTGAACCCTAAAGCCTAAAACCCCACACCCCTAGAGCCCAAACCCCAGGCATCCCGACAGCTCTCTGCTCGAATCCGAAATACCTAGACAAATCTATAACGGTTGAGGGTTTAGGATACACTAACCTACCTAGGGCTTAGGGTTTAGGGACAAGCCATACGCACTTTTTCCGGAGACTAAACCCTGAAATCGAGGCGCCCGAGCAAGCCAAACTAGCTTTGAGCCGAACGGTTCTAGAGTTTATGTTTCCGGTGGAATCTGCACTAAATTTTCTTGAGCCTTATATCCCAGAATAAGAAGTAGGGGCTTCGTATAATCTACTGTAGATTCTACTGTACGAAACCCCTTTTGAAAGAGCTTCTGTCTCCTTCTTCGGGCCAGGGCTTTCGTGTGTTATTGTTTTTTCTTCGACGGTTGGTATTTGAGGATGTCTCGATGCACCGTAACCCCGAGACCGCATAGAACTCTTAACATAACCCTTCTAGCCACCTTTACAGTCGCTTGCAGCAAATGGCTCTTGGAGCGTACGAGATGTTCCCTAAAACCTAAACCCCGAAACCCCTAAACCCTAAACCCTAAACCCTAAACCCTAAAACCCTAAACCCCTAAACCCTAAACCCTAAACCCTAAACCCTAAAACCCTCAAAACTCAAACCCCAAAGCCATGAACCCGCAATCACGATCTCCTGGCAAGGAACTGCAATGCGACCTAGTGCGGTACCTAAATCTGGCCCTGATCCTACTCTACATCCAGGTGGGGGCCCTAGAGTTTAGGGTTTCGGGGTGGTAGGGGTTTACCGGTTTAGGGTTTAGGGTTTAGGGTTTAGGGTTTAGCGTCAAGAGCCTACTGTCTGATGCGTAGTCGGGAATGGGGGAGTGGGTTATAGGGACTACTATCGGGGATGATATAGGGACTACTATAGGGATCCATTCCCCCATTCCCTACGAAGCACCAGGGAGGCAGACCCAGCCCTGGGGTTCCTAGAATCCAAGGGTAAAAGGAGGGACCCTTAATAAGGACCCCTAGGTATATACCCTTAATATATAGCTATTATATACCCATTATATAGCCCGTTACAGGCTAAGGGTCCCCATTAAGGGTCCCTCCTTTCCCCCTTTGATAGAAGGAGTAATAGAGCGGCCGTAATAATTACCTATACTATTTTTGGGGATCCTTACTATAGTTATAGCATAATGGGCCCCAAAACCCTATTCTAAGTATTAAGGCCCCTATATTACATCAACACAGCAATACCGCGCAGATGGCCACATATTATGCACAGGTGCATAGCAGCCTACCCTTAGACTTGGGATTGGGATGGTGTTAGCCAAGTTCCGCTGTTGTTGTTGCCCGTCTTCACATCGAGACGTCTGCAAGTCCATGTTTTATCATTAGTTTCAGGGCATGGCATGCAGGCAGAAGGTTGTGCAGTTTCAGGGCTCGGCGTCCCAACTCTCTCGGAACTGCTCGAGCCCCTACCTGGGCTCATGTGCGGCAATGTGAACTTTGATTGGTTTTGTAAGGCTACGTAGAATCCGTTTTCAGCGCCCTCAATACCGAGAAGCGCATCGAATTTCAATCCCAGGTTTCAAGAAATCCTAGGGGAACCGAGAAAACCTACATTCCAAACCCTAACCCCTTCAGCTGCAGAAATCCCCAACAGCTGCAGAGACCAAGGTCTAAGCCCTAAACCCCTAAACCCTAAACCGCTAAACCCCTAAACACCTAAACCCCTAAACCCTAAACCCCTAAGCCCCTAAACCCCTAAACCCCTAAACCCAAAAAGGTAGCGTATGGGGACGGACCTCAAACATCTGCAGGCACGGGAAAAGCACGGCAAAGCTCCCCTGTTCAGCCTGGGGCAGTTGCAGGAGTGAGCGCAGTACAACGCAAGTGCGGGGTTGATAGGGTTTAGGGTTTATGGGCCTTAAAGAGTCTAAGGCTGAAGGGTTTTAAATAGGGTTCATAGGGTTTATAGGCTATAGGGCTTATAGGGTGTAAGGGCTCAGAGTTTATAGGGCTGATAGTTGATAGGGTTTAGGGCTTAAAGCCTTAAAGGTTTTAGGGTTTAGAGGGCTAAAGGGATTTAGGGGTAACAGGGCTTGTAGGGCTTAAGGGTTTAGGGTATATAGTGCTTATAGTGTTTAAGGGTTTAGGGTTTATGGGCCTTAAAGAGTCTAAGGCTGAAGGGTTTAGGGCTTATAGGGTTTTAGAGGGTTTTAGGGTTCATAAGGTTTATAGGCTATAGGGTTTATAGGGTGTAAGGGTTCAGGGTTTATAGGGCTGATAGGGTTAAAGGGTTTAGATTTATAGCCTATAGGGTTTAAGGGTTTAGGGTATAGGGGGCTTATCGGGTTTATAGGGTTTAGGGGTTTAGGGCATATAGGGCTTACATGTTTTTAGGGGTTTAGGGTTTAGGGCGTGTAGGGTTTTAAGGCTTGTAGGGTTTAAGGGTTCAGGGTTTATAGAGTTTATAGGGCTTATAGGGTTTAAGCGTTTAGGTTTTATATGGCTTATTGGCTTTAAGGGTTTAGGGCTTGTAGGGCTTACAGGATTTAAGGGCTTATGGTCTACATGGCTTATAGGGCTTATAGGCTTTATAGGGTTTATAGGGTTTAGGGTTTATTATAGGTCTTATTAGGTTTCAGGGTTTATGGGGTTCATAGGGTTTAGAGGTTTAGGGCTCAGGGCTTACAGGGTTTTAGGGCTTATAGGGTTAAAGGGATTTAGGGGTAACAGGGCTTGTAGGGCTCAAGGGTTTAGGGTATATAGGGCTTGTAGTGTTTAAGTCTTAGGGATTGTAGGGCTTATAGGATTTAAGGGTTTAGGGCTTATAGGGCTTATAGGGTTTATAGGGTTTAGGGCTTATAGGGGTTTTAAGGCTTACGGGGTTTAAGGGTTTAGGGTTTAGAGGGCTCATAGGAGTCCCCTATAATCGTTATTCCCCGTAAGACTACACTATACTAACCCTCAACCCCCAAACCCTAAATCCCTTCTGTAGACCTCAGGCCTTGACACTAGGGTGCGTATTGTACCATAATCCTTTTCAGGTAGGGGGTATGGTCGTAGGGTCTAGTATAGAAGCCTGAACGATTGGTGTTTCAATAGTGCTATTCCAGAGTTTTCTTTGTCGTAGTGGAGGAAGAATATACCCCAGGACCCTATTCCAATTGTTAATGCCCCTAACGAGAGAAAACCCTATAGTAACCAGCGTCTGAAGGAACCTTGTATCGAAAGCATAGCCTAGACCATAAAACAAAGGCGAAAAACAAGGCCAAAACCCCAAAGCCCGAACACCTTAAACCGTAAAGCCCTAAATCCACAAAAGCCCAGAAAAATCTCTAGCGAAGGAGTTGGGTTTCGTGACCGCAGAGGAAGAATCCGTGCTGCGGACGCACGCGACTTCGGCAGCCAACGCAAAGCAGTGCAGGGTTGAGGGTCTTGATGCCTCTGAGATTTAGCTTAAATAATAAACAAAAGAAGGTTGAAATTTTTGGCCTTATATATTAGCCCTATCTAAGAAAGTTTGAACTGTTTGGGGCCCGGTTGTTGAAGAAGAGAGTTAGGTTAGGCATGGTGGGGCTGAGGGTTTGGGGACCTGGGGCTTTTAGGTTGGGCGTTTAGGTAGTTAAAGTATTCAGGGTCTCGGGATGAATGACTTCCGGGATTGACCTATCATGCTTCAAGCCGGTTTAGGGTTTTAGGGTTTTAGGGTTTTAGGGTTTAGGGTTTTAGGGTTTAGGGTTTAGGGGGTTTGGGGTTTTGGGTGACCTATGAGGTTTTGTGTCTATGGCGCATAGGGCTGTTGGAGTTGATGTCCTTGGAACTTTACTACACAAACTCGTACATATCCGTCGAACCCAGGCAGGATTCCAGTCTAGTCGAATCAAATCACTAGGACCCAGAGTAGGGCCGTATTACCTTTTTAAGGGTTTAAGTTTCCGTTTCACACCCTTTAAACCAAAAAGGGCACCCCTTTTATTCCTGGGTTACTCTTAGGTCTGGATGGATCAAATTAAACATCAGTTGATCAATCTATATAACCCTGTCATGCCGATCCAGCAGCTTGTTTCAGTTATCCCCCTGCCTATTATAAGCAAGGGCAGCGATTCACGTGTGAATACAACTTCACGATGCGAAGCTCGACTCCCGAGAACCGTCATGGAAAAGACAAGGGTGTAGGACTTTTGTAGGATTTTGTCGAACTTATTGCTTAGGGTTTAGGGGCGTCCAATGTTGAGGGCTCAAGACTGTGACGGATCAGGTAAGAGCCAATGAGAAAATCCCAAAACCTCAGTCCAAAACGGTAAGCACCACTCTCAGACATTTCGAAGCCTCGACGCTAAGACTAAACCCTGGGGCGTTTGCAAAGTGTATGTGTGTGTATATATATATATATGTATATATATATATACACACATGCATATGCATATATGTATACATATATATACACACAGACAGAGAGTGAGGCTGTTACACGCGAGGGCCATCTGCAGTGTTCGGACAGCACTTGCTGCTCCCAAATCCGGTGCATCCTGCATAAAGCACGCAATGGTTTAAGCCCTCTCTAACACTTTTTGAAGCTAATAACAGACCGTTGCGGATTTGGGAAGGGTTGTGAAATTTGACCGCAACGCTGACCCGCCTCTGCCGGGTTCCCACTTCTCAAAGGAGGCCAAAAGGGGTTTTCGCCTATGGGGGTTTAGTAGGGATTAGGGTTCCCATAATCGGGTTCATATTGACGAATCCCTACCCCAAGAACCTTAACCCCCCCTTTTGGCCTCCCATCACACTTCGAGCCCCTCTCCCGCTCGCCCGGCAGAGCCACCAGTTGGAAGCCCGGCTTCACTCCTCAGCTGGAAGCCACCCTCCCACCCCTTCGCCCCTTCCACCCGCAGACCTACCTCTCAGGATAACACTGAAAGACCTTCAGCCCGAAACCTTAAACCCCTGGTTCAGGGTATGGTTCCGCTGCTGTCAGCCACCCCTGAACATATGAACCTTATAGCCGCTGGCAGCAGCTTGGAGTCCGAATTGAGGTCTCCGCCAAGATTCGGTTCACTCCTTGATTCGTACTGTGATTCTGGAGAACACGTTTCGATTTCGGAGTTGAGAATTTCCCAGCCCCGAGAGCTCACATCACTTGAAATATTCGGACCTAGCGGCCCTCCGGCAGGACTCCTTGTTGCGGCACCACTTGAAGTAATGTAGGAACCTGATTAAGAAACCCTGGGCTTTTCACCCCGAAATAGTAGGGTTTATATAAGGAGCCCTAAGAAAGGCCCAAGGTTTCTTAATCAGGTTTCTGCAGTAGGTCTCAGAGTGTGGGGCTTTCTCTCTCAAGGACTAAGCCCTCGACATTGTCGCATGTCCTGACAAAAGACCTAGAAGGACACCTCTGCTCATCACAACGACGACGACATCACAATCAACCACCACAGTCACCACTGCGCATGTGACGACCACCGCGATGGTGATTTCTGTGATGCTGGTGGTGATGACGATGAGAGAACAGATGATGCTTATGATGATTTGTAGCAGCTGAAGTCGGTGTTATAGATTGATGTAGATGATGTGGGCGCTCGTGGCACTGGCAATCAAATGACGCACATTATTTTGAGATATTTTTGAGATATTGGCCGTGATGTCGCACAGGTAGATACTGACAAAGGAGATCTGCGGTTGGCACTGATGACAGGGGATGACGGGGTTGGTTCTGATGTGACTGCAGACATTACCATGCGTGCGGAAACCTGAGGTCGCCGCAGAAGCCCAACAACAACATCAACGACGACAACAGCAACAGCAACATGGGCAATAACAGCGAAGAATCGACCGGCCGACCAACCCACCGACCAGCCGCCGCTCGACCCCCAACGCCTATGTGAAATTAGATCAGCAGCTCGAGACCACAGGGGATGGGGCAGAAACCCAAACTCCCAACAAAGCGTGCGCCGGCTGCTTTGTTGAAGACTCGGAGTCTTTTTCTTCTGTGTCGACTTTTTTGGCGGTCTTGCAGGATTTTCATTCTTTTCCAAAGCAACCCTGGTTCGCGGGGGTAGATCAATCCAAATCAAAACAGGGTTATCATCCAGTCCACCACCACGTTTCGCCTGCAGCGGAGACTTGATGGAGTGGGATTATGGGTGGCTGTGTCAAAATTATGGCCCTTTCTTGGGTACAACTACCCTAAATATTAGGTGCCGTAGCAGAAGAAGGACCCCAAAAGGGACCCTAATATTGATAACCACCCATATGAAGTCTAGACTCCGAAGCGGATTTAGGGTCAAGCACTTGGCCAAGCCAACGAAGGAAGGAGTCTCGTCGCTCCATTCAGTGGCCTGCATGTGGCGGCTTGGATGGCAGGTTGTACTTAAAGGATCATGGGACTTAATAACTAGGGTAATAGTTAGGGTAACTGTACTTTAAACAGCTTATACCACTAATTAAGGACTTCGTTGTACACTTAGATAGGAAACGGTGGAATTTAAAATTTTTGGCCTTTTATATTAGCCCTATGTTTTAGAGTTTGATTTTTTTGGGGGGCCCGGTTGTTGAAGAGGAGAGGACGGCAGGTTGTAAAGATCCACTGAAGAGACGACGTTTTAGGTCTGGATCTTCGGCCACTAGGTGACGCACCCTGAAGCCGCAAAAAGACGTCGACAAGTTTTCTTCTTGGTTTTAATGATATGCGCGATGATCAATAGTAGTAGCTCCTTTTTATAGTCCTCATATAATCACCCCTAAACAACCCTGAAGCCCTCACCCACAAGCGAGTTTTTTTCTCAGGTTCCTGCAACTCTGGCTAGAAGCAGTTCGGGATGGCCACGTGCCTGTCGAGGTAGCAGCCGCCTCAGGTCGTTTGGAGCGTGTGATCGCATAACATTCCGTAATTCTATGAAGCCCCCAGGCTCATAAACCCGGAAGCCTTGTGAAAAGCTGACGAATGCGCTGTGAATACGACTTGTAAGCCCTTCTGTACCAGGCGTTTCGGATAACTGTTTTGTTCCAGCATTCCATCGACTAAAGGTCCAAGACCCAGACGTCTGGAGCTTTGGGCTCAGGCGCCGTATAGGAGTAGGGGTTGAGGGTTTAGGGTTTATCCCTGAACCCTAAACCTTAGACCGATTAACGTGATCCTGGCCTTCTGGCCTTGTGTATGCTCTTCGGATTCGGCAGACATATAAAAATGAGATCAAAAGGTTATCAATATAGTGCCTTCATATATAGAATATGGCTTTGAATAGTATTACGTCATCATGAAGGCTCCCAGATTAGGTGGAGCCTGTGGTTTCATGTTCCCGGGCCCCCTCCCCCGAATTCAACACCGACCCCCAAGGTCCCAACTCAAAGTCTATGTACATTCCGAACCTCCCCTAACCCGGCCTTAAACGTGCTGCTTATCAGCCCTGATGCCCTAATATGAGATGTAGAGGGACCCTACAAAAGGAGGTTTTGCTAGGTTGAGACATATTTAAAAACGGCCAATTGTCCTTTCCATAAGCTCCGACTCTGAAACGACTTGCCCCAAACCCTAAATCCTAACCCCTAACCCCTAAACTCCTAAACCCCTAAACCCTAAACCCTAGACCCCTAAACCCTAAACCCCTGAACCGTAAACCCCTAAACCCTAAACCCTAAACCCCCAAACCCTAAACCCTAAACCCCACAACCCTAAACCCCTAAACCCCTAAACCCTAAACCGTAGTCTTAAACGAGGCCGCTGCCACCCATCAGTCCGTGCAGCAGAACATCACAAACCTCCGGGGTGCTGGGGCGGCGATCTTCACATTCCAGAGTCTGGCCTAACTTACCTTTGGTCAGTAGGGAATGGAAGAAGCCTAATGTAGGGGCCTAATAGTTAAACCCTAAACCTCAAAATCCCGATATCCAAAGGCCCGCGACGCGGTTGGAATTGCCTGGTCTCATACCGCAGCCTTCGATTCAGAAGTAGTAAGTCTTCATCTCTGCAGTAGTCGGATATGCCACCTTGAACCTTTTTTTTGGGAGTGTCCCGGAAAGGATAAGCTGTAGTACCTTTTGAGATTCAGGGTTGGCCAGGTTTGATCTCCGATCTGGTCCTGCTGTAATAGAGTCTGTTCTTGAGGCCACCAAAAAGGGACCCCCAATTCAGGGAACTACCCATGTGTTGCTCCTCAACAATGGATCGCAGCCCTGCACAGGTGTGGTGGGGTCTTGCTTCTCGCTCTTCAGACTTCGCGGTTGATGTCGCGTTCCATTCCCCTTCTGGGTGCGCTGTAGTTTATGTTGTTTCTTCGTAAACTAGGACCCAGAGTAGGCCCTTATTCCCTTTTTTAGGGGTTCAGGTTCCCTTATAAGCCCCTTTAAACCAAAAAGGGCATCCTTTTTATGCCTGGGTTACTCTTAGGTCTAGTAAAAGAAGACCACAGGTTATGGTAACTTAAACCCCTTAGCAGGAACGCGGTCTGTTGTTTTATCGTTCGTTTGTGGGTTCGATGGAGGACTACCAGTCGACGCCAGGATGGCTTTAGCACCATGGGGACCATATCGGAAGCCTTACTGTACCCAGACACTTCTTGCCTTTGGGGCTGGTGGTATAGACCAGGTAGCGAACTCGGGCGGTTGCATGGATAGCATTGCTTGCTTGGGTGCATCCTTGCGTCCCTTGACCTAGGAACACGCCGCCGCCCATTGGCTACTTCCGCGTGCTGCATCTCAGTTCGGATTTCAGAGTTTATCGCTTTCTTTTTTCGCGCCGGGTCCCTTGCATAACAGAATCGTATGAAGTCGCAGCCAAAGTCCAGCCCTGAACCTAAGCTCCCGACATTCGGGTACTGGTACAGGATCCTTGCAACGTACTGCTTAAGATTCATCCTGTTCACAGCTCCTGAGCCAAGCAGACGACAGATATTTTGAGTTTGGGGCTCAGAGTTTGGATTGCAAACCCTGAAACCCAGGCCCTGAACCAGATGGCATCTGCCTGGAGCCCCAAGTCCTGCAGCCGGTATGGGCCAAAAACCTCAGCGAGAATATGTCCAAGTCCCTCATGCAAGCCCCGAGGCACACAAGCTTAGCATTCCCTCCCCTCCAAGTAAAGACCCTGACCCTAAACCCCAATCTCTAAACCCTAAACCCCCTAAACCCTTAAGCCCTAACAACCCTAAGCTTCTAAACCTTTAACCCCAACACTTCAAGACAGTGCCCCTAAAGGCGCCAGGCCACGCAAGACCGGGATGTCGGAGACGGGGTTGCGAGCTTGTCAGGTGTGTAGGTACATAGGCTCTTAAGACATAAACAGGTACATACGGTGGAGGGTGCAAGGTCTTAAGATCTGAATCGGAAGTGAAGTTTTCAGGAAAAAAGGCCCGAGTATAGATGTGGAGCCCCTACATAAGGCACCGTCAGTTCTACCGCCTCCGGCAAAGGTACATGCTCCTGAATCTGTCACTTTTGATAGCTCCGTTTGGCGTCTATGCCGCGCTTGCGGCTCGGCCAAAACGCTGGGGCACCCAAGCTAATCTTCAAACCTTGCAATATAGCTTGCTGGGATATATGATGTAATTAAGTCTAGTTCGGGGTCGGCTCCAGCCTGGTGGCCGCAAAGGACAGCATGTAAAGCTGATAGCGTAATGGATTTGGGCTTCTCCGATCTCTTTGGTTTGTGCCAGCCTGCCACTCGTACGCTACGCCAACGCAGGGTGGCTTGCAATCCTGTCCGAGCTAAGGAGAGCAAAGACGTACGCCAGTGGCATAGATGGATGCTGGTCTGCACTGAGAGGCTTTTGCAGGGTTATAAGACGCCCAGTTTCTCATTCTCTGCAGAGGTGGTCTAGGTCAATTCAGAAGCGGTAGTCTCGGCTCTGTAGAGGGACACCTCGTACCCCTTGACGGTAAAACCCCTGACCCCAGTACGTAGGACCTGTAGGGTCTATTTGGGGATGGCCTTTCGGGTATCACTGTATGTACATTTTGAATTCAACAGTCAAAATTTCGAGAACTGAAGATTGTTTTCGTTGGAAACTCCAAAAAATTTCGAACTCACTAATTTGGAGTTCCAAGGTCTCAGGAAAAATTGAACTGAATTCAAGAAACCGAGTTTTTTGGAGAATTCAAGGTTTCTTCCTTTGTAAAATTACAGAAGTTCAATGAAGTTGAATGTTTGAATTCAATAACTCTGAGTTTCAAGGTCTAAGGCAATTTTAACATTATCGCAATAATTCAAGATTCTTGCCTGTTTAATCTGATAGAAGTTCAATAAGTTGAAGTATTGAATAAAAAATTCGAGAATTCAACATTTTTACAGTTTTTAGATTTATCGAAATTTTTGAATTAGTGAATTTCGGACATTGCAAATTTGGAGTTCCAAGGTTTAAGGAAATTTTAACTTTGTTGCACTTGAAAAGTTGGAATTTTTGAATTCAAGAAGTCGAAATGTCAGGAATTCAAGATTTTCCAAAATATTGAATTTGTGAAAAATTGAACTCAAAAATTTGGAGTTCCGAGGTCAAGGGAAAATTCAACAAATTTGAAATGTTGAAAATGTTGAGTTATTGAATTCTATTACAAGAATTCGAGATCTTTTTCCTTTTTAGCAGCTGGCCTTGTTCCAGCCTTCGAATGCGTTGTTGACGTGGAGAGCGCAAAGTGTGCAAACTCCAGGGGCCATGGGCAATGTGACGAGCAGCTTCAGATCCGTGGGCCCTCTCATGGGATGCGCATCCTTCCACCTTCAGCTGCCGCAGAGTGCGTCTGGGTTATACGTTGGCGTGAGGGAGTGGCGAGGTACCACACAGATCTATATCCGGATCGATTTTCTTTGTCGTCCAGGCACAATGTGGTCCTTTGGTGTTAGTCAAAGTGTGGCCATGCCGCACCCGGAAAGCGAGCGGCTTCAAGTTATGTCCGAAGCCCAGAACCGCTTCGACACCAGATGAACGAAAAAAACATTTTCAGATGAAGCTGAACGGTGCCGGTGTCTCGAGTCCGACACGTCGGTCTGAGCAGGATGATGATGACCAAGAGCCCCACGCCCAACTAATGTGTACATGGGGGGAGTACTCTAATTCCGGATCCGGGTGTTGGGTTCTTGGATAGCAAGCCGAGCCTGCACATGTGGTTTGGAAAATTGCAAGCTTGGAACATGTCCTCGTGGATTGTGGTGGCTCCAGTGCATCGCGTGCTCAAGAATCAGTCAAGAGTCCGTTGGCCTTCTTGGGGCATGGGCTGGCAGCTCATGCAGACTTCATAGATGTGCTCGTGGCTATTCTCATTTAGAGTTCATGCGGTGACGTTTAATGTAGACAACAAACCTACAGCAATACTGAAGCAGTGATGTGGGCCATCGAGCGCCGTGAAACGGGGTCGGCCACGAAGCCGCGGGTGGATTGCTACTCGCCCGACATGGTTTTGCATTTTTGGTTGATGAATTTCAATGTTGTGTAGCGAGCTCGACGACGTGCAGCATCTAAGTCTACTGGCACTGGATCGTGGAGGGCAAAACGCTGACGAAGTTCCCCAGCCACGCTCAGGCTTGGGAACGGCTTGGGATTGTGCCGATTACTGCCAACTTGTGATCTTGAATCTTATTGTTACTGGTGCAGGCTCTGCGTTGGTCATCCGAGACTCCTGATGTCCAGGCCCTTTGTCTTACTGTCAGCAGGAAATCTTACTCGGTTGCAAGCTTGCCTGGGCGATTTGCCGGGTCCCTCCGCTACGGCAGAAATATGATCCCGAGAAGGCCACTGTCTTAACTCGGGTATGTTTGTGGAACCCTGTTCTCTTGTGTTCCGGACATCCGAACATCCTCCTTGGCTAGCAGGACCCGTGCCTCAAGAAGAGAAGCATGGCGACGCCTCAGAAGGCTCGCGCTTGGTCTGCTTGGGGTCTCGGTGGGAAAGCTTGGGATGTTTTGGTGGGTCTAGTGTGGGTCTAGCTTCTTTGGGCAGTAGTCTCTGCATGCAGCTCCACTTTGACTTCGAATGCAGCTGCTGTCAGAAGTGCCCACGGGAAGGAAGGAAGCAAGTGTAGAAGTAGCCAGCTATTGGGAGGCACTTCGTAGCCACACAGCAATCGCGTAGCCGGTTGGAGGCAAGGATAGCTTCACGGCATCAGAGAGTCTTCCCTACAAGAAAACTCCGAGGGATCAGAATTATCCTGTGGCGCCATGTTACCGAGTGCAGACAGTGACTTCTTCGTTTTGGATACGGGGGAGGTGGACTGGAACTCGGAAGAGGTTTCTTGCCGGCAGTTGGCCATGTGCTCGGTGATATTCAGGTCCGCTCTCCGTGGCTGTACACGTCTTTATCGTGCAGGAAAATTACCTAGGCAGTTGCCTGCATTGGTTGTAGCTGAACGGCCCTGCAGCGATCAGCGCTGAGAGCGGCGCGGACGTCCACGGGATGCTTCATCGACTCCATCCTCATCCTCCTCATCGACCTCTGCAGTCACCTGCTGGCATGGTGTTGCTCCAATGGCGATGTCGGGCATGCAAGATCTGTGCTCGTTGGGTTGCTGAGCTGCTGCTGTGACAACTCTGATATCATCCTGAGATCTCAGGACTCATAGATGTACCTCCTGGCCTCTGAATTATGTTGCAGGTTTTGGCCTGGCGGCTGAAAGGCCTGGAATGGCGCATGGCTGTACTTTTGCGGCCACGGCGATTTATTGGTGGAACTATTCCCGTTACGTTAAGTGGCATTTGAGATGCCTGGAACGGCGTGTGGCTCAACTTTCGCGGCCACCGCGATGTTTTTCTCGAATGGTCCTATCACCTTAGTGCCGCGATGTCTTATAGGAAAGGTCCGGTCACCTGAGCTGAAGGCTCGAGAAGGGACAGACAGGGCATGGACGCACGCAGCTCGGACGCCGAAACAAAACGAGCTGTTGCTGTTGTGCGAAAGTTGCAATGCTGGGCTGATCTCCGAAAGCTCAACTTCACAACTCTAAACTCTGTACCCTGGAGCCCTGCCGGCCCTGCACCTCTAAATCATGCTTCCTGAGGATCCTTCTGCTTCGAGGACGAGGACGACGGCTCGATGCGTTCTGTGAAAACCGAGTTTGACTTTATAACTCATTATTCTGTAACGAGTTCTGACCATATGCTGATTGGCAGTAATGGAGCGACGACAACTTATCTTTGCACGGACCTGCAGGAGTCAAGCCTCAGGCAAACATGCTGAGGCAAAGAGATAGTTGTACAGCTTATTGCTTTGGGCAGGCTTGGTGAGCTGAAATCGTTCCTGTGCGCATTGTTGGCTTGGTAGAGTGATGCTGTCCGCTTGCACCTGTTAGAGTGAAGCTGTCTGGATGCAAGGTGTAGCTTTGACATACTTGTGCCGTTGCAATTTCGAGCCAGCCAAAATAACGGTTTTCCTGCCAGCCAAAATCACGGTTAAATAGCGAACACTCCCCCTCAAATTAGACCTGTTTCACACGAGTTCCTTCTCTTTTCCTATCCTTCTCTTTCTATTTCAGCACTCTGCCCTCCCTAGAAATTCCTGCGCCATGCAAGCGAGTGCGGTGGTGTACTCTTATTGAGAGCTCCCTGGTTGAGGGGTGGCATTGTTGATGCCGGTAGTATACGTTATGGGCTACCCTCGATAGTAATGGGTATAGCCTCGGTGGGATCCGCGATTAGCTGATGTCAGCTGTGATGGGGGGTAGTGACTCGGGTCCACGCTTTTCGTTGTTATCAGCAATTGCTGGTGTTTAGCCGTGGCAGGCTTCAGGTCGCGAAAATACCAATGCAAAAAAGGAAGTGTTAATGAAATGATAAAGGAACGAGTGTATTGCATGAATGACATAGAGTCCTGTGGGTATTATCCTATGTTGGCAGTGAATTCTTAATAGGCAGTTAGTGGGGCTGCCAACGTGCAACAAGCCCTTTCAATCAGCTGTAAGTCCGTGGGGCTGCCAACACGCAACAAGTTCTTTCAATCAGCTGTAAGTCCGTGGGGCTACCAACTCGCAGCGTGGCTGTGCGAATGATGTTTCGAGCTTGGCTACATGTAGACGCCCACGAACACTCGATCGGTAGCCATGCATGTGGCATGTATATATATATATATGTACAAACACACACACACACACACACATCGGTGGCACCCGGCCGTAATCGGTCCCTTTTCTCGGTGGGCTTTCAGGGCTAACGGCGCTCGCGATGATCCCCCTTCTGAGCAGAGCACCCGATCCGGGCTGCGGCCGAAAAGAATAAGGGCTGGGGGGGGTGCCACAGATATACGAAGTCAAAGTAGGGAGCTGGATACATGATCATCACTAGGTGCTTCATTGCTTACTAAGCAAACACCCCAAAAATAAACCTTAAAGGTCCTCGCCACAAGCCCCTAAACCCCTAAACCCGAAACCCAAACCCCTAAAACCCCTGGACCATAAAACCCTAAACCGTAGCTCTGGCCTTGCGAGTGTGCTTCGGAGATGGCGGCTTGGAATTTGGGGGCTTCGGGTTCCCTAAAAACCCCAACCCCCTGAACCCCTAAAGCCCCAAACCCCTGAAGGGTTCTCAAATTTACAAGGTTTACGGTGGGATTGCGGCTTGCAGATTTGAGGGCTTTAGGATTCAGAGCCTGAGGTGGTTTAGGGTTTAGGTTCACTCAGGGTGTCGGAGTTTTACGGTGCTGAAGGCTTTAGGGTACACCTTAGGCCTTAAACCACAAGCCCCTACTTCCTGGGACTGTTGAGGATTCAGGGTGTTGGGGTTTCAGGGTTTAGGGTTCTATATGAGTCCTAGCGCATTTGGCGTTTGGCGTCTGCTGAGTCCTTGTTAAACACCAGAATGCTTTTGGCTTCAGTGACTGATGAGGGCCGTTGTTTAGAACAGGCCCACTATGACACATACCCAGCCCCTACACAGGCCCTCGACCACGGCTGAAACGGGATTCGCAGAAGGGAATCCCAGTCCATGAGCACTCATTTTTTCAGCTGGTGGTGTGTAAAAGGCCTGACTTGAGGATGTGATAGGAGCCCCATGAGGGAATTTCAGAAAACAAGAGACGCGAAGACAGACTGCAACCCTTGTATTTCAATTCACTGAGCTCTAAACTTTTAAACCCTGAAACCCCAAACCTATAAGCCCCCCCCAAACCCTTGTATCTCAACAGCGCCCTGCTGCAGCCGACTTGAGGATGGTCGTTCCGGTGGTTTTCGTTATCGCCTTCTTCTTGCTCTCCTTCATCCGCCTTCCGGTTTAACTTTGGGGTTTAAGGCTTAGGGTTTAGATATCCTTCATCCGCTGAACGGTTAATTTTTGCGGAGTGGGCCCGGGTTTTGGGGGCGTTTAAGATATTTTTCCAGGGAGTTGAGTGTGAAGGAGACGCCTTAGGTCCCATGACCCAACTCTATCTGTAGCGGAGAAACCGGAACTTCAGAAACAAGAAGAATCAACACAACAAACACAAAGTAAAACCTGATCCACGCTCGTCCTTCATCGGCTTTCTTAGCCGAGTCTTAGCCGGAGGGCTCCCATTCGAACTCCCCACAGCACCGGTAGCTCACCGCCCTTCCCAAGCTTCCACAAGGCTCGAAAGGTTTCCGACTGAAGTCCCCCTTTGAAGCCCCAGTGAGGTTCAGCTGCGTGGACTCTAAACTAAACCCTAAACCCTCAGGAATGTGCTACGAGATGTTTGACCCCTTTTCGGACGGCGCTGGGAGTCACTTTCCTCTGAAGCATTATCTTGAATCCACTCTGCGACGCTCGGATGCAGTTTGGGCTTCATGGAGCAAGCCTGACCCCCAAGAAAGGCGCTTGAATAACTAGCCATAGTATTCTTTAGGCTTCCCGAGCATTCTTAGAAGAAGCGCTCGCCCCCAACTCGGAGTGATGATGTTGAGGCCCCCTTTCCCTCAAACCCTATACAGCCAATCAGCTCCACTATTGAACTCAGCAAAAGCCTGCAATGCCCGACTGATACGCTATTCTAGTTATACTACGGCTGCAAATACAAAACCTCATACTATCAAGACCTTAAAAGCCCTGCTCTGATTACTATGCAGTGTCCAACCCTAAACACTAAACCCTATACCGTGTAGCCTACAAGCGCTGTAAACCCCAAACCCTACAAGCGCTAAACCCTAACCCTAATCCCATAGACCCGAAAAACCCATAGTCCCAAAGCCCTACAAACCGTCGAGACCCTAAGTGCCTACACCCTAAATCTCTTGACTAGAGCCTAGTTATTTGCAGTTCTCTACTACAATTAGATATGGTTGCACGTATGCAGTATGATTATCACTATTGTTAGTATGATAACCATTATCTGCATCGTTCTTGCTACTTTGTCTGCGTTATTGTTAGCAGGTTTCCCACGGCCAAAACCCTAAACAAATCAAACTTATACCCGTATATAGAACCCTTAACAGCAGCCGTATAGGACCCTCAAAGGAAGCCCTACAGAGCCCTTAGGGAAAGGAGTGCTTTTCCATATGGGAGTTTCCGAGAATTAGGGGTACCTTACTTTGGAGTCCTTATAATAAGGACCCTACTATTTAAAGTATTATACTCGGGTCCCCTATTTTCGGAAACTCCCATATTCCCAGGATCGACCTTCGCCTTGTTGGAGATGCCGCGCGAGGGCCGTCTCCGAGCCCCGGCCCACAGTCCTTGGGCACCGGTTTTTCTTGCACAGTTTCTTCAGGGCGTACATAGGTGTTTCTATTATGCTGTCTTTGGGGTTTCTTTAGGGATCTACCGTGTGTCTCTGTGTGTGTGTGTGTGTCTGTGTCTGTGTGTGTGTGTGTGTCTGTGTTGTGTCTTTCTGCCCGACTTAGCTTTTTAGGCTCTTTGTCAGTGGGGTTTCGGGGATGCAGGTTCATGCGGCCTTGTGTCATAGGTGTCAGTTAGGGTTGGTATGCTGCAAGTCGACTCCAGGGCAATCCCATGTGGGTGGTTGTCAAGATTATGGTCCTTCTTTGGGAACCCTAAATATTAGGTGCCGTACTATAATAAGGACCCAACAAGGGTCCCTAATTTTGACAACCACCCATGTGAGCATTGGTCGAGACGGCACGTAGCCAAAGTCTTGCGTCGCTGGCCCGTCCCCCTTAAACCTGCTAACCCTAAGACTCCAAGTATACAAGTAGTGCCTACTTTGGGGTCTAAAGTCTATAAATACTACATACTTTGGGCTATTTGGAGTCTTAGGGTAACTGTTAAATCCTAAAGCCCTTGACCCTCATCGAGCCCCAGTCACCCAGGATACTACCGAATCGCGGGCCGAAGTGGAACAGTGGTGGAGGCCCCTCCGTCCTTGACGCCTTAATAAAGCTCGAAAGTCATTCCTGCCCGAACACCGCAATGGTCTAAAGTCACAATCTCAGGTCAGGACGCGTGCGTGTTCGGATCCGTTGGCATAGGCATCTAAACTTTCAAGCTCTTTCAGCATCAATCTCGGGGTTTTGGGCATGTATTTCGGGGCGTTGCGAAGGATTAAACTCAACAACCCTAACCTTCGAGTCCCAAACCGCAAAAATACCACAAAACCCCAGCATGGGGGGAGCTCGCTTTTGGGTTTAGGACCCTACTATAGATCCCTTGTAATAGACCCCTTTAAGGAACCTTTTTAAAGGAACCCTGTTCTAGTTATTAAGGCCCCCAAATCAGTCCCAGTCCGGAGACCTCTGCCGAGCCGAGGCCTCTCTAGTACCTATACTTGGAAGGGCAGGGGACTTAGTAAGTAGGGCTCCTTAAAGGGATCTATAGGGTTCCTTAAAAGGGATCTATGAGATTTAGGGTTTAGGGTTTAGGGACTTAGTAAGTAGGTTATAAGTAGAGTTATAAGTACCCAAAATGGAGTTACCCCAATTATAACCCTACTTATAACCTACTTACTAAGTCCCCTGCCCTCCAAGTAGGGGTTCTAGAAAGGAGTCTATAAGCGATCATAGTAGGGTTCTAGAATGTAGGGGCTTAAACAATTACCTCTGCCATTTTGGAATTTTGGGGGTTCCTCATCAGGATCATAGCGCACTGGGCCCCCAAACCCTAGTCTATGACGAAGGCCCTAAGGTTTAGGCCTTAGGGTTTGGGGTAGTAGTCGAGAGCCTGCGATTCTGGAAGGTGGCCCCAGCACTTGAGGATGCACCCAGCCCAGCGCAGGCCGGTTTTGTTATCCTTACTTAAAGGATCATGGGACTTAATCCTTAAAGGGTTCCTTAAAGGGTTCCTTAAAAGGGATCTATAGGGGTTCTATTATAGGGACTACTTAAAGGATCATGGGACTTAATAGCCAGGATTATAATCAGGGTAACTATATTTATAACGACTTGTAACCCCAATTAAGGTACTTATAGGCTTACTTACTAAGTCCCACGATCCTCCAAGTAATAATAGTGGAGCAGGTACCTTTAAGCTTGTTTTCGGCACTATAATGCCTAGAGAATCCCAATATACTTTAGAAGTTGCCCCCACCCTGTAATAGTTACTATAATAGTTATTATAGTAGGGCCCTATTATATTCCTATTGTGCCACTATTACAGGGTGGGGGCCCCTTCTAAAATGTATTCCCCAAGTTTAACCTTTAGTTCCCGTGGATGCTGGGTTTCGGCATACCATGCGGTAATGCTATTTTTGGGGTTGGGGCGGGGGGGTGACCTGTTATTGCAATATGAGCGTTTAAGTTTTTCTCTTTGGTTACTTGAAAGCCCACCTATGTGCCTCAAAACCACCTAGCCATAAACCTAGGCATATGTCTTCAAAGCGTTTATGTTCAGGTGCCGTTTTGCTTTTGATTTGGTCCAGCGATCACGGGTCATGGTTTCAAACTAGAGTTGAGGTTTACGAGCATTACCATCACAATTGTGCATTGTGCCTCACAGGTCTGCTGATGCGCTTTGTACTAGCAGCGTGTTGATTTCAAGAAGACTGGTGCTCATAAACCCTCCTCCCTGCACAGAGACTGCAACTAATCAGGATCAGAACATTTAAGGCCCTTACAGAAATTCTGCTAACTTAATTGAGATCTACATGATTGTTCGGAGTCAGCAGTTTGCCGTCTTAATGGCTGTTGGTTCATGTCTTAGGGGTACTTAGAAATGATTTTTAATTTTTGGTTATTACCCTAAGAAACAGCCAAAATTACATTGTTTGCTAGGGATCTAAGTTCAGTATAGATGTTCCTTCCACTACTTACTCCGCGTGCCAAGCATCGTTGTCAGTCACGCAACACATGGGAGTTTCCGAAAACTTAGGGTACCTTATTCTGGGGTGCTTATAATAAGGATCCTACTATTTAGGGTACCCTATTGGGGTCCCCTATTTTCGGAAACTCCCACATGCCATGTGCCTGGGTCACCAGGGCGAAGGGCTGCAAGCACTGAGTCCGACACATAAAAACTCCCAAAGCTGCATCTCCCTTTCCCCTCCCACCAACACCTCCGGCATGACGACCTTTCTGCTGCTGATGATGATGTTGATGGCAGTGGCAGCTAGTCTTGACCGCTTTGTCATGGGGTTCGTGCAGACGTGGGCTGGGACTCAGTTAGTGCTACTCCTTATCGTGCTTGAAATAAGTAACTTGATGTGCTGCAGGTGTTCATGTTGATGTTCGTGCTGATCAAGTCCTCATGCCCTAGTAGTAGAGTAGGTAACCTTTAGCCTTTTTAGGGTAGTATAGTGCGCATATAGTCCCTATATACCCAAAAACGTTAACCTTTAGTTCCCCAATGCTGGCTGAAACTCGTGTTGACCACGAGACGCTGTGGCCATGAGCAGCTTGTACTGAGGCACAGAGACCAATCCATGATCCCTGATCCGTAGCTACGGAGTTTCACAACCCCTACAAGCCTCCCTAAACCGCTATCAACTTAACGCGGGAAAGGTTTAGATTGGACGTGATTGGCTGTGGCGGAACAAGGACGTGGTTTGGTGCGCGTCACAGCCACGGTGCGGGACACCGTTGTGGGGTCGCCTGTCTGTGAGCCTAAATTAACAGTCACCACAACTTACAGTTCAATCTGCATCAACCTGTGTTAATTACTAGCCAACTTTTTGGGGTACCCTAAATATTAGGTGCCGTACTATATTAGGGACCAAAAAGGGACCCTAATTTTGACAACCACCCATATATAAAGCCTTGAAATAAGGATGCTGCTCTGTCGGACTCTAGATTGTTGTCCCTAAAGGCTAGGGGCGCAAATATTGGTGATGCCCATTACCAACTCCCCCCCTCTTTCCAGGCGCCCTGCGCTTCAGAGCCTTGTTTGAGTTTGAGAGAGATCTGTGGGTTTCCTGGTTTTCGGGCCTTAGGGTTTGTGAAGGGCTTTGACGAATTTAGGGTGTATCAGGGGTTTTGACGAAGTTACGGTTTACCTCTGGGGTTTACCAAGGGTTTTGACTAGTTTTTTGGTCTGAGGTCTTGAGGGACACAAACTAGCTAGTTAGGTAGTTAGGCAGTTAGTTAGTTAGTTAGCTACTTAGTTAGTTAGTTAGTTAGTTAGTTAGTTAGTTAGTTAGTTAGTTGCAGCAGTTAGCCAAGAAGCTAGCTAGTTAGTAGAAGACATAAATGAATGATTGCATAGGTAGGTAGAGAGATGGAGATAGATATCTACCACTAGATAAGTAGATAGGTCAGTAAATAAGTAAATACCTAAGCATACAGGTGAACATATGTGTGTGTATATCATATAGATAACTATATGCTCACATTTTTCAAGAGTCCTTTCAACCGTCATGGTCCTACTAGCTGGGGTCCAAACTAGCGTCTCTTTGTTTTCTCGTAGAAGGGGCCAAAAGGTTCCCATAATAGGGTTCATATTAAGAAATCCCTACCCCAAGAATCTTAAATGCCCCCTTTTGGCCTCCCATCATTTTCTCCAGCTGTCATCTGGGCTTCAGCGTTTTACGGCTTCGAGCCTAGAAGAGCCCAATGCCCCTTAATTGAGGGATATAGTTTAACTCGTAATATGAACCCCCTTATAATTAGTTTAAGGTATATAAATCGTAATATGAACTCCCTTATAATAGTTTAAGGTATATAAATCGTAATATTATGAACCCCCTTATAATAGTTTAAGGTATATAAATCGTAATATGAACCCCCTTATAATAGTTTAAGGTATATAAATCGTAATATGAACCTCCTTATAATAGTTTAAGGTATATAAATCGTAATGTGAACCCCTTTGTAATAGTTTAAGGTATATTCCTTAATTAAGGGGTACTGGGCTCTCTGGGGAGTTGGAGGTTTATGTTCTGCGGGATAGGCTCTGCAGCTTGGGCACCCTCGTCCGCGGTCTGTAGGGTTCACAGTTGAGTTTTGGATTGCAGGTACTTTCGTTCTCAGACCCCATCTCATGAGGAAGCCTGCAAAGCAACTACCATGGGAAATGGAACTCATTGTCTTGATTGCCCGGAACTGCACACTATGAGACGAGCACTAATCACCTTTTTATACAGCTTGCAATTTCGCACGGTTGCCTGTCATGCCTGACTAGTAACCCTCCCCTCCCGAAACAAAGGTATTTGCCGGGATCTTCGGGGTCCTACGAACCATAGCCTCGAAGCGTCCCTAAACCCTAAGCCCCTAAACCCTAAACCCCTACACCCTAAACCCTAAACTGGGGTTGTTACTCTGTGGTTTGCATTCCACCACATGGCCGTGTTCCTTCCGTACTTCTCCCGAGCCTAAGCCCGAAGCCCTATCCTTAAACTCCCTGAACCCCAAGCCCCTCCAAGCCCTAACGCCCTATAGCCCTAGACGTCGAAAATTACCCCAACCCTAGACTATCCTTAAACTCCCTGAACTCTAGGCCGGCCGCACGTCGAATGCAACGCCCGAGCCCGAACCACAGAAACACTAAACCTTACGCCAGATTCACCTGCCAAAACCTATTTTTGTAGAATCCCGATATCTTCTACATGGGGCCTTATGGCTTATAGTAAGACCATACGGAAAAGGTGGGTTAGGGTAGCTGGGTCCAAGTCCCAAAGATTTGGGTTTAGGTGGCACCTGAAGCCATGCAGTGTACAGTATTTTGGACCCCAAGCCCTCTATACTGTCATTGGGTACTTCGTGCCCCTGGGGTGTACGTGACAACGCAAGCATTAAACCTGAAACAGTTATATAACACTGAATCCGAATCATTGCGAGAACCTGAACAACGAACCCCAGTTTGAGCAACACCAAGCCGTAAAAACGTAACTCCAAGCCTGAAGCCTAAACCCCAAACCCTAAAAGCCTTCAACCCAACCCTGAACCCTAAACCGTGAGTGCTCAGGATTTTGGCAGCCCCTACTCTTTGCCGGCAAACCGTCAGTCGGCCCCTTTGGAGTTCACAGGAGCTCTGCCTACGGATCGGAGTTTCTTTTCGGGTTTTTGCTTTGGGTTCATGGTTTAGGACTCCTTCGGCAGATTTGTGAGTGCTTTTTGGGGTGTGATTATTGGTTGGCTAGTTTATTCGACCACCCCGTTTGGATGTAGCAGTAGAAAGGGTGAGGATTGTGCAGCAGCAGCAGCAGCAGCAGCAGCAGCAGCAGCAGCAGCAGCTTCAACAGCCGAACGAGGTGCATGATACGCCAATCACGTTTGCAAGTAGTAGAAAGGGCGCACCTCCCCGGGTTGCACACATCGCTCTTGATGTAGAAGCCCGGGTAATTGCCACTCCTATTCGCCCTAGTCTGATCAGCAAGGCTCTTGTACAAATTGCATATACGACTGATACTACAGTACCCCTTACAGTATCGCACCCCGCTAGAGCCGGATAGAAGAACGCTTTGACTATGAATGCGTCTATCTACTATCTATATATCTGTCTGTCTAACTATATATCTATCTATCTATCTGCCTACCGATCTAGCTACTTGTTTGTCCGTCTATCTATCTTCGTACGCTTCAATTGCCATATTTCGAATATGTGTGTATGCATGCATATATATATATATATATATGCTACCCCCCCCCAATTGACCCGCACGACCTCTGAATGTGTGTCGCCGCTTTTCGAGTCCACAGTAGTGCAACATCAGCCATCTACCTTCGTAGACGCTGACATAAGAAATGTCAGATTTCGTCTAACAGCTGTTCACCTTCGCGCGTGACCTTACATACAAGGCCGAAAAGCGGCGACAAACATTCAGAGGTCGTGCGGGTCAATACTGGGGTGGGGAGTGGGGGGTGTTACCACACAAAAGAAAAGGTGTTACCACATATGTATATACATATGTATATACATATGTATATATGTACATGTATACATGTATGCATGTACATATGTACTTATGTGTATGTGTATGTAAATGTTCATACATATAACGTATACGTAACATGTATTTATGTATACACACAATATCTCTCTCTCAAATATATATACCTAGACAATCCTTCGGCGTTTATTTTCGCCGCCAACGATAACGGCAATTATTCTCGCCGCCAGTTCCCAGAAAAGCAGACAATAAACAGAAACGCCGACAAAAAAACAAAAACGCCGCCAAGGACATTACACTTATGATGCTATGACAAGAATACCTTACACACGAAACAAGAGCAGCATGAAGCCCGACCGAAACCCTGAAACCCTGAAGCCCTGAAGCCCTAACAAGATTTGGGGTTGAGGCTTGGCGATGTTCGTGGTTAGGGCAGGTCTCACACAGACGAGGATTAGGATAAGGCGAGGTTTTGTGATTCAGACTCTACGACTGAAAAGTCCCGAAGGCATAGTGGCTCAGATGTTTGGCATACGATGTCTTTGATTAAGTGGTAGAACCTTGGAGCAATACTGAAGCCCTAAACCCTAAGCACCCTTAAGCCTCCCAGAACCACTCCACCCATCTTTGCAGGGGCTTCCTTCAAGGACCGTTGTAGCCCTGAACCTCAAGCACCTCTAAACCCCCACACCCCGGCACTCCAACCCTCATCTTTCGCCGGCCATCGTCGCCGAGCTGCTGGAGTCTGCTCTGCAGCCCTGGTGCTCCTTGGGTTTCCTGGACTTACACCCTAAACCTGATTAGGTTATACTATATTTAGGGAATGGTATACGTAGAGCCAGAGCCCGTGGAACACGTCAGAGCCGCAGATTCTGCTTGGACCGGCTCTGTCGGTGCCTCCTAATGAGAGCAGCTTTCTTCAGGAAGTGTCTCTGCAGCACCCGCTTGCTGATTGTTTTCACAGCAACTTTGGTCGATAGGGAACAGACTCGACCGATAAGGTCCTCTCCTTGCTCACACCCCCACATGATGGGGTTCGGGATGAGCTTTGCATTGGCCAGCAATGCTTGTCGGATCTCATATGCCACATGGTGGATGCCGTGGAATTTGGGTTTCAAGGCATAGAACGACATCTGCATCGTCACCGCATGTGCAGCCAGATGCTGGTAGCCCGACAGTACGGACATCAACCTCAAATAGAGACTTTGGGCACATGCCCTCCTCAGCCACAGACCATGTTTGTACATCAAAGTGAAGGCCTTCTGCGACTCCAGGATCGTCTTCTTCAGCACACGAAACAAAACAACATGTGCAGCAGGCAAGTTGGGTTTTCTCAGCAAGATCGTCACATAGAAGCTGAGATATTCCAACAAGAGCATGGTATCCGAACCTTTGGAGTTCGTCCATGCGAAGTCGCTCAACCGTTTCAGATTGAACAGCGACTTCGAAAAGTATCGCAAAGCTGCGGTCTTGTGGGATGCCAGTCGCCATAGTTTGAAGTGGGAGAAGCAGCGGTTGAGCCTCGACTTGATATTTGTATCATCGCTGCCACTCGGATCATCGTAATATCCAAGGCGAGCCAAAAAAACCAGGGAGCCACAAATATCTCGCCCAAGCCCAACTTTGAAAAGATGGAACATGTCATATTTCAGAACTCTTTCCGGTGCATCGCTGTCGTGAGGGACACTGCACATGGCAGGTGTCGAGTCCCAAGGTCGCTGCTGGAAAAGTGTCGAAGCCCAGGATGGCTCGTGAGCCAGCTCATCAAAAGGAATAGCCGCGCTCGTACCCGCCATGCAGTGTGCACAGACACCGTTGTAGTTCACAGGGCCCAAGCGAGCATAGTATCTGTTGAGATAAGCTATTTTTTCAGCGATTTGTTTCATATCGCCCTTGATCCCAACAAGGCAGGCCGTGTAAACCTTGCCACCAACCTCCAGGCCCGAAGAAAAAAGCTTGGTGAGCTCGTCAGCAACCTGCTGGGTCAACTGTTCCAAAACCGCTGGATGGTGTTTGTAGACCCAGTCTGGGAGGCCGAAAAGCACATGTCTGGTCAGGTAGGAGTGACCTTTATTTGTATGGCTTTGCTTCAGGGCGGCCTCCTCCATCGGCGAGTACGGGCCGTCTGCTTGCTGGCCCGGAACAAACTGCTGTGGAGCCTTCCCCACATCTTCTTTGCAAGTGCAAGTAAAGTCCTCGGCTACGTCCCATAAACCTATCGGCGACTCGATGGAGGCCACCACGAAGTTGCCTCGCTTCGGGCCCTTGCCTTCATCTGAGTAAAAAGCCAACGGAATCGTGGTTCCGAGGTCCAGCCCTCGCTCGAACACCGGATGGGTGCTGTGCGTCTGTCTGTAAGCCATCCAATAGGCCTCCAGCTGGAACTCCAAAGACTCGTTGCCCCCAGCGAGCAATGAACGATTTCGCTTCAAGAGATACTGCAGCCAGTCTTGCACTCGTATGTATGCAGTATCAGCTGTCTCGTTGTCGTCCAGTGCGAAGGTCTTTTCGGATACAGGCACCGGCAAAGATAAACCCCAGTGTTTAAAAAGCCTGTGGCAATCCCTCTCCTCGTTCGGTGCCTCTCGCCTTTTTGCCTCCGACTCGCCCGGATTCTGCAGCTGTCGCACCATCCGCTTGGTGTCCTTGGCAGTGGCCTCGGCGAACTAGTTTTCGGCGACAACTCGCTTTACAAGTAGGATTCGTGGCTCTGCTCGTGCGGGCTTAGGGTTGTTCTCATACCGGGTTTCCTTTAAAACCTTGAGTCTGGCCCTACACCCTACAACCTTAAAGACTTGGGTCTGGCACTAAGCCCTAGATTCTTAAGGATTTGGGTTTGGAGGTTTAGATTTGGAGACTTGCTTGTCGAATCGGACATAGGCCAAGCAAGGGTTGAAACAACAGTTCGGGCTTTCAAAAGCATTTGGGCTGCCTTTAAGACTCGAAGGAGGCTCGGTTCCTTAGGTGCGGCTTGCTTTGGGCTCGGGATCCTGAGACCTCACAAGGCTTCCTAGCAGTTTAGGCCCCGGACTCAGCAGATTAGGTACTGCCCCCACACAGTAACAGTCCATAGTAGGGCTAGCATGAAGATGCTAACTATAGATTAATATATCACATAATATATATTATATACATAATTCTACTGCTACTGAAGGAGGCAGTACCCAATCTACACACACCAACACAAGCTCTTTGGAAAGCAAGGACCAGATGGCTGAGGATTTAGGTGTTCTGATTTGCGGGAATAAGGTTTGGGCAGAGGTGTGGGTTTGGGGAGGTAATGGTGCTTGCTTATCGAAGTTCGGGCTGCTTGTCTTTCACAGAATACTGAATGGAGAATAAGGTGTAGAAGTATCATTGGAGAAATCATTGGCTTTAGGCCTCGTGGCTTTTTCGTATTGAGGCTTTGGGCACGGGTTTCATTCCCCTAGGGTTTAGGAGTTTAGGGCTTGGGGTTTTGGACCTGAAGGTCTATCGTCCAGGCTGTAATATTAAATTATATATACATACAAAAAGGAATCTTATGGTGCTTGCTTCTGAAAAGTTCGGGCTTGTTGTCTTTGGCTGAATGGAGAACAAGATCTAGAAACGTCCTTGGAGAAATCGTTGTCTTTGGGCCTCGGGGGTTCTTCGGACTTAGGTTTCATTCTCCTAGGGTTTTAGGACTTAGGTTTCGGGACTTGAAGGCCTGTCGTCTTGATTGGTATTGACATGCCTGCGATTGGGCGTAGAGCACCCAAGCCTAACCTTTAAACCATCATCTTCAGGATAAGCGAAGCTTGAAAGACTCCAATAAGTGCAAATAGCCTGTACTAAGAAGTAAGACTTTCCTGAAACCTGTACCCCCAAACCACCTTCCGAGGACCCCGACTCCATCCCCGAGCATTTCAGCATACTGTGCGACTCGCCCGAACGTGTCTTCGTCCGAGGAACCTGGCGTGAGAAGGATTAGGATTTCTGTTCGGGAATAAAGATTCCTGGCTTGGCTTGAGCGGAGGGGATCAGTATCGATGCTGTTCTTACATGCAGAGGGATACTACACACTGCCAGGGGCTTCTAGCTGTCAGACTTTGGGTGGCTCGCACACTAGATTATTCGGAGCTTCGACTTTGGAGTTTCGGGTTTAGGGTTGTGAGCTTTGACTTCTTGCGGGGCTCGTACACTAGATATTCGAGGTTTGGGCTTGGATTCTTCGGCGTACTCTTCAGGGTCGGCTGGGGTTTGGGGTTTAGGGTTGTGAGCTTTGACTTTTGCGGGGCTCGTACACTAGATATTCGAGCTTTGGGCTTGGATTCTTTGGCGTAGTTTTCCGGGTCGGCTGGGGTTTCGGCTTTAGGGCTCTGAGCTTTGGCTTAGGGTGGACTCGTACAATGAATATTAGAGGTTTGGGTTTGGATTTTTGGGCGTAGTTTTCTGGGTCGGCTGGGGTTCTGGGTTTAGGGTTCTGAGCTCTTAGGCTTCAAGCAGGGTGCAATCTTTTGGGCTCCACTCCGGAAGCTGTCGACCGGTCCAGCAGCTATTCCAAGCCACTGCTGCCAGCAAGCAAAACAGCTCAGCAGTTCTGTCCAGCTACTATTTGCAAGTTGAAGCATTATCACATGTCACTGCATGCCGAGCTGGTGTCCTATGCTTTAAGCATCTACTTCTTAGTTTTTTTAGCCGGCTTCTCCTCCTCCTCCTCATCTGGGTCCTGCGAGCCTCTCTTGCCAGCCGTTTTGGCCTTCGGAGCAGCCTTGGTTTTTGCTTTCGCCTTTGCCTCCTGCTTGCCCTTGGCTTCGGCTTGCCCGGGGAACCTTAGCTTGGAACAAGGATAGCTGGACCGAACATAATGCATTTGCGATGCAACAGGTGGCTTTGTGGTGAAGGACTAAGCCAGGTTTGGTGTTAGGGGTTCAGGGGTTTCGGGCTTGGGTGTGTAAGGCTTACGGGTGTCTGGGGTTTAGGGTTCATGGCTTTAGGGGTTTCGGCGCTCACACTCGGACACTCAGAAATCAAGGGGTTTGGGGCTTAGGAGTTCAGGGGTTTAGAACTGAGGGGATTAGGGCTTGGGGGTTTAGGGCTTAGGGGTTCAGGGGTTTAGGGCTTAGTACTGTAGGGTTTAGGGCTTAGGGCTTCGAACTTAGGCGATGGGGCTTTGGGGTTTAGGGCTTGGTACTTTAGGGGTTTAGGGCTTCGGGCTTGGAACTTAGGCAATGGGGTTTTGGGGTTTAGGGCTTGGGCGTTTAGGGGTTTAGTGGTTTGAGATGTAGGACAAGCGGCTTCAAGTTCTTCGATCGTTCAAAGACCAGCTCGGCCTCCACAGACCTTAAGCAGGGCTACCCATAGAAACTATTTGACCAGAACTACGACACCCTCTGACTACACACCGAGTTGCCTGGTCTTGGCCGCCTGGAAATGCGCCCGCAGCTTCTTCTGGTCCCTTGGCAGGATTACTGGTGAGATTGCATCCAAACAACCTACCCGGAAGCTACCTCTTCATGAGCAGCATGTAAATGATATGAGACGAGGCTCTCTTTCGAGAATCCAACCGCAATCCCATTGCTGTAGATGGTACTCAAAGCATCCTCCAGCTCGGCCAGCTTGTCCATCACGGTCTTGACAGAGACTCTGTACCTTAGGATTGTTGGCAAAAGCAGGGGAACGATACAGTCGCACAGGATAAACTAATCAGGCGAGGTTCTTCGATTGCGAGTCCGTCAGACTCGGCACAGCTTCAAGCTTGTCCATCACAGGTTGCAGCTTCTGAAGTCTCTTTTGCAAGCAACTCGCAACAGCCATGCACGAATCCTGAGGCTTCTTTCCCACTTCGGGAAAGTTGAGCTTCTTCAAGATGCGACCTGCTTCCTCGCCGTCGTCGCTGCTCTCGCCGCTGGATGCCCCATCACCTCATGGCTGCAAGTGTTGGCGATGGTTTCGGGGTTTTAGGGGCCAGGGCAATTAGGATTAGTGTTGGCATCAGTGTCTGGGTTCAAAGCCCGGTGTAGGGTTTAGGGGTTTTGGGTTTAGGAGTTTAGGATTTTGCCTAGGATTAGTGTCTGGGTTTAAAGCCCGGTTTAGGGTTTAGGGGTCTTGGGTTTGGGAGTTTAGGATACTTTCTAATTGGGTTTTGCGGAGCCTGTGTGGGGCTTGTAAAGGATCGGAATTCTGGGACCGGGAAGCTTGTCGTGTCTGGACCATTGAATCCCCAATCTCGGGTCTGGAACATAATCCTGTGTGGCAACAGCAAAATTCATCCCGAAACCCCTGACTTAATCTTCCAACCCAGTCCTTCAAGCCGTACTCGTTATGGCAAGAGAAATGCAGAGTTTGGCTCGGTGCAGATCGAAACATACGACTGGGGTTTTGCGGGAAGGGTTTTCGATTAGGCATTTAAGGGTGTGGGGCATAGGGCTTAGGGTTAAAGTTTGGGCTTCCTCTTTGTATAACTTTCGAGCTGGCATTGCGACGACTGAAAAGTAAACCCGATCCCTAAATAAATAAGAGCCAAAGCTACAGCTCGACAGCCCTAAACCCCAAAGCCCAAACCAGAAATCCTCCACCCCAAACCTAAACCATCCTAGACCCCTAGACCCTGGTAACCACAGCTCGACCGGTGAGCTCGAAAAGCAGCACGAGTGCTTCAAATCTCGTAGTACTAGCATTAGTATTACTAATGGTGTTATACTATTACTGTTATTGGTATTAGTATTAGAAGTAGCAGTAGTAGTAGCAGTAGCAGCAGCAGCAGCAGCAGCAGGAGTAGTAGTGGTAGTGGTAGTAGTAGTAGTAGTAGTAGTAGTAGTAGTAGTAGTAGTAGTAGTAGTAGTAGTAGTAGTAGTAGAGCAGTAGTAGTAGTAGTAGTAGTAGTAGTAGTAGTAGTAGTAGTAGTAGTAGTAGTAGTAGTAGTAGTAGTAGTAGTAGTAGTAGTAGTAGTAGTAGTATATAGTAGTAGTAGTAGTAGTAGTAGTAGTAGTAGTAGTAGTAGTAGTAGTAGTAGTAGTAGTAGTAGTAGTAGTAGTAGTAGTAGTAGTAGTATGGCAGCAGCAGTGGTGGTAGTTGTGTTAGTCGAAGTACTAGTAGCAGCAGCTAGTGGTGATGGTGGTGTTGCTAGTGGTAGTGGTAGCTCTAACTTTAGTGGTGGGGGTCGTGGAAATACTAACGGTCTTTGTACAACAACAAAGTCTGCGTGAATATATTCTTTCGAAGTTGGGATAATTACAATAGACCCTGTCAAACTAAGTCCTTGTGATAAACTCATCACTGGCGGCGTCACAGCAGTGCCTCGAATCCATACTACAAGTAAGTACCTACTAAACCTTTAGGGTGGGGTTAGGGTGCTGAATAACATTAGTTTGTTTAGTTGGTCCTAATGCAGACTAGCAAACTGAGAAGATCCCGGGCCTTCTTTCTCCTTGTCCCCGTCACCCTCGAGATTGAACGGGTAGTCGTCCATGGCCGACTCAGGATCCTCCATCGGCGCCTCGCCGTCGTCGCCCTCCAAGATCTCTGCCACCGTGTGGCGTTTGGTCTTCCTGAAGGACGAAGGATTGCCAAGTGGGGCTAGGGGCCGTTGCTATCAGTATCATTCGATATTCGAGCATAATCTTGAACCAGGGCACTTGTTGGTCCCCTTCACTCGCACAGCCACCCAGTACATCCACTCATCACAGTACTCGGATTTCCTGTGCGAAACGACCAGGATCAGAGAAACTAAAACTAATGATTATGTGTAGTGTGCATTGGGAACAAGTACAATATCTCCTCTTCCAGCCGGGGCGTTTCTCGCAGCTCCTCTTGGCACCTTTGATCTTTTTCCTGGGCTAAGGACATTGGAGAATAGCTGGATCAGTGTGCCACGTGAGCATGCATGAAGACACAGCTCTTTCTATTGTGTTTCATCTCAGTCACTCACTCCATCCCTTGTCTTCCATCTCCTGCTCTGTTAGGAACTCATACTCCGTTTCCACTGTCTTTTCGTTGATCTCTTCGTACTTGCGGTTGATTCGCTTCGAGAATAGCACCTGGCTCGGCTACACACGAAACATAAGTACGACTTACATTTTAAGCGAGGCAGTGAAGCGGGGTCGCATCCACATTTCTCGAAGCTGCGGTAGACTTCACCACGAGTGCCGAGGTTCCGGTAGGTCTCGATGACATCCGTAGGGATTTTGTATGTGCCATCCTCCCTCGGTGCACACAGGCGTGCCAGCCTTTTCATGAGTGTCGCTTTGCTCACCTGTGGGGGTGGAGGAACGGACTCTTGTCCGGGGTCATACTCATCGTCCTGTTCCTTGACCATCCTGGGCTTAGCAGGTGGGGCCTTGCTGGAGAGAGGGAGCTGTTTCGGCTGCGGTTTCGGTTTGGTTGGGGCTGCTTGCTTTGCACCACTCGCTTCGGCTTGGGTCTGGGTCTCGGGCTCGGCTGGAGCTTGTGGTTTGATGTGAAGTCCCTTGGCATCGGTCGGGGCTGTTTGCTCTGCACCATTCGGTTCGGCGTGGCTCTGGGTCTCGGGCTCGGCTCGAGCTTGTGGTTTGATCTGGGGTCCCTTGGCATCGCTTAGGGCTGTTTGCTCTGCACCAGTCGCTTCGGCGTGGCTCTGGGCTTCGGCTGCGGATGCTTGCTTCGGGGAGGCGGTCTGGGTGCTCTCCTTCTCCCCAACTTGCTGTTGCGGCTCCATCTCCAAGGTCTGGGGTGTCTCGGCAAGCAAGGTTTCCGGGATCTTGTGGGTGCTGCTTTCTGGCGAAGCCACTGCCGGGGGGCTCGAAACTTGCGAACCCGTTTGCGAGGAGTGCCAGGAAGCCCCACGATACGGAGCCTCCAGGTTTAGTAGCTAAGAACTACCGACAAAACTGCACTCATCAGGACACACTGCTGCTGCTATCGCTGCTCCTTGGCGGCTGCTGGCTCCACACCCTCTGCCTTCATGCGAGCCTCGGATGTAATGGGATTCAAAGAGGCGGGTAACAACCAGAGTGGCTGTCGACTCAATCAATCAGGGCACCAAGAGGGCTTCCCTTTGGGCCAGCAGGGCTTGCATTTGTTTATCATCATCCATGGCTCGGGGCTGCGGCCAAACACTTCCCTTTCTAGGGCCAAACCTGTGGGAAAAATGAGTCACAGCTGGTGCTCCATGATGTGTGCAGAGGCTGGAGAGGGTGTCCCGCGTAATCCCGCCGGAATCCCGGCCAATCCCGCGTGAATCCCGGCTATTCCCGCCGGCAATCCCTGAGGCCAAAAGCCCTCCCGGACCTCCAAAAGCCCCCAAAACCAGTAGCAGCCCCATCACAACCCCCCGAATACCTCAAAAGCAGCAATAAGCCCCAACAATACCAGCCAAACCACACATCTACTCCCTTCTCTGGCCCTTCTCTGCCTCTGTCCCTCTCTCCGTGTCTTCCCTCTCTCCTTCCCCTCTTTCCCTCGTATTACTCCCTCCCTCTCGCCCTAGACTTGTGCAGTAGCAATGCCGTTTCTCTTTTAGCACAGCCACAGCCAATCAATCCAGCTCATCCAGAAACTTGCGACCAGCAGCCTCTGCCCTTGACAAACAGCTGGACTTGTGATATCCCGGCATGTCTTTGCAGATTGAGCAGCAGTGGATATGTGGAGGGAATACCTTGCGAGCACAGGTCATGCAATCCTGCACAGGTAGCTGAGCAACTATATCGGCATTGACCCTCGAGCATTTCTTGCTATGTCGTTTGCTCTTTCGACAGCCAGCACAGCAGAACACATGAGGTTCCACAGCCATTCGTGTACAGCCTTCTTGGCAGCAGAGCCGTCGAGCAGGATTTCCATTGGATGTCGGGAACATAGTATTTGGCATCTCACACGATTGCATCTAAACTGCGATCCTGGATTACCCTACCTGCCACCTGTGGCCAAACCCGAATCGAATGGCAACCTGCTTATGTGGTTATCGAACACTTGTCCTTGGATCTGGCAGGCACAGCGTGGCAGCTTTAGAGCCCGACTTGCAGATTCAAGAGATTGGGCGGACAGTATGAGGGGTAAGGGCTTATCTATCTATGCGACGAAATATACTGTAGGCTGCCTTTGGCACGAGCCTCTTTCAGCACTCAGGACCATCTAGTTGCAAGGCTTCTCTTATTTGGGAGGATAACTTCTTATTTCAGGGTTTAGGGTTTAGAGGCTTTCTCAGGTTGCGGTTATGTATAAGCTGGGTTGGTAAGCCCCTTGCCTGGGCTTAAGCTTCAAGGTCTTAGGGTCTTAGGGTTTAGGGAGGGGTTTGGACTTTGGGCTTTTGAGGGTGTTCGGAAATCAGATGACACTCATTGGCCTGGCAAGCATCTGTGGAATTTCAGTAGTATTGGGGAGGAAAGAGTGTTTCAGGGTTGTGGCACGACAAGGTTTAAGACCTTAGGCTTTGGGGCTGGGGTTCCGCAGTTACCTTTTGAACCAAAGCATCGAAACCAGCAATCTCTGAAAAAAACCTTCGTTCCTGGAAAGACCATGGCTTTGGAAACAAGCAAGGGAAGGTGCATTAGGGACAACCGAACCGTGGGGTGTCGTCCTCTAAAGCCAGGGCTAGGGGTTATTGAGGGCTTAGCGTTTGGGGTTACGGTTACGGGACTGATGCGGGGCACAAATGCCTCAAAGCAACCCCCCTCTCCCGGGCCGGGAGAGGGGGGTTGCTTTGAGGCATTTTTTGGGGCCAGGGGGTTGTTCTAGGGCTGAACCATGGTAGGCATGTGTTTTCTGAGGGGTTTGGGCTTAAGTAGACCCGAACCCTAGAATATGAAGCTATGCTTTCTTGGTCAGAAGACAAAACCTGGCCAAATGCAAAGAGCACCCCAGGCTCTTCCGAACGACTACAGATTGTGGAGTGCATAGACCCGTAACATAAGCTATGCCGAAGACAAAACCCGACCCCAAAGGCAAAAAGCACCCCCGGCCCTTGCAATGGGATACAAAAGAAGCCTAAGCAGCAAAACCTAGATCCTACGTAGTAATTACAGAGCCGACTTCTACGATGACATTAGGCTGGAGTGCCTGTATGCTGTATGCATTGATCTAGGAGCACACACCCAACCCTCAATTTCTGCAGCTGCTGGGGTTTGTTGTCTCGGCCTTCTTCGTGGCTCTATGTCAGGACTCTAGGCATCAAGGGTTTAAGGTTTACGGTTTAGGGTTTCGGGTTCAGCTAACAAGACCAAACCCAAGCCTGCCCATAGACTGAAGCATAAGCCCCCGGAACCCCGGAACCTGAACAAACAACCAAAGAAGCTTCTTCACTCGAACCCAGGAAAAGCGTGGCGGCGGACTCTCTTCGGCGAGAGCACACTGCTGGAAAGCCCAGCAGGTCGTCATCTGGAGACAGGTACCTGCCAGCGTGGGGAATTTTGGCTGCCAGGAACCATCTGTGCACGTGCTACTCCTACAGAGTAGTACAGTTTTTTCGCTGCTTTCACGAGTAGCTGCATCTCTCGTCATGACTCATGCTTCCTCTAAAGGGCAGTGCGAGGCGACCCAACAGCCACAACTCTAACTTGTGACCTCACATAACAAGGTGCTTAGTATTTGCAAAGCCGACACTCGCCCCTGGAAAGCAGACACCCGTCATTGGACCCCTAGTAGATCCCAGAGAGCAGCACAGGAACGGTACAGAAAACGTGGCCCGAGTCGATTGACTCAGGATCATGGATCAAGCTGGCCGTCGGATCATACCACGGAGCCTCGGATACAGTGTCATGGCTGAGATTCAGCGAACTCGAGTATATTGTAGGCCAGGAAACTAAGCTTGTCAAGCTGGTCGCCGGATCATACCATGGAGCCTCGGATGTAGTGTCGTACTATATTTATTATATATGTCACAAACTGGACAATGCAACTACTTCTAGACAGGGAACTTTACTCCAGTGTCTTCAGAAAGTCGGCAGCCGTTTCCTTGGCAACCTGCACGTAGTCGTCGGTGTTCTCCAGCTCGAGCAGCTTCGGCTTGCACTGCTTCCAGTAGAGATCCTGCAAGAGCAACATAAGTGGGTTTAGGTTTGGAGGCTTTGGAGTTGTGGGCTTTCGGACTAGGTTCGGAGGGCTTTATTATTTAAGTTTTCAGGGTAGGGGGTTTTAAGGTTTAGGGCCTGAGCCTAGGAGATTTGGGGCTTTAGGAGTTTATTTCTTTGGGGTTGTCGGTCTTTGATCAATAGTTTACTTGGAGGGGCAGGGGACTTAGTAAGTAGGTTATAAGTAAAGTTATAAGTACCCTAAATGGAGTTAGCCCAATTATAACCCTACTTATAACCTTACTTACTAAGTCCCCGGCCCCTCCAAGTAGGGTCTTAGGCAAGCATCAACACGGTTTGAGACAAAATTGGAGCCCCTCTTTTTTCTGTTGTTTGTAAAATAGTAATTAGGTGTATGGGGTTTGGGGTTTTTGAGGGAATGAGATGAACGAGACTTTCACTCGGCACTCCTCGTACTTAGTCGGAGCTTTCACAAAAGGTCGCACAACCTCATAGAAGGAATCGCGGATGGCTGTCCACAGGATCAACGAGTCGCCCTGTGGCGGGTTCCGGCGTGCAAAACTTCTGGCAGCCGGCTGGTCTCCCTCTGCCTTTCGCTTGCGACCCCCAGCCATGGGTTCCTCTGCGCCTGCGGCTCCCTTGCACTTCTTGCTTGGCTTCTCATCATCACACTGCTTAGCCCGAGCTTTCGCTTTGGCTTTCGGCTTCGGTTCGCTCATGTCTGGCTCATCATCACACGGCTTCCCCCGAGCTTTGGCTTTGGCTTTCGGCTTCGGTTCGCTCTCGCCCGGCCCATCCTCAGACGGCTTAGCCCGAGCTTTCGCCTTGGCTTTCGGCTTCGGTTCGCTGTTGCCCGGCTCATCATCACACTGCTTAGCCCGAGCTTTCGCTTTGGCTTTCGGCTTCGGTTCGCTCTTGTCTGGCTCATCACCGGACGGCTTCGCCCGAGCTTTCGCTTTGGCTTTCGGCTTCGGTTCGCTCTTGTCTGGCTCATCACCAGACGGCTCCTCGTCCTCCTGAGGCGGAACCTTGGTCGGTTTGGATTTCGCCTTGCCCTTCGGCCAACCTCGTTTGCCTGCAGCTGCAGGCCTCTTCATCGTGCCCTTGCGTGCAGGCTTCTTCTTCACAACTTCGTCATCCTCCTCCTCATCCTCATCGGGATTCGGCATCTGGTTCTCCCTCTCTGCCATCTGAGCCCGCCGTCTCGTCTGCACCTTTTGGGGTTCATCGGGTTTCGGCAATTTAGGGGCTTAGGGCTTAGGGCTTAAGGATTAGTAAAGGCCCTAAACCCTAAACCCTAAACCCAGGCTCTTGATACCAAACGTGCACTGTTCACTTAGAACTCTAGGTTTGCTAGGCGTCTCTGGTGACTCGTGTGTTGAGGGCTTCGGTTTATGATGGGGTTTGAGCCCGGGGGTTCTAGGGCTGTATCGGGAGTTAAAGAGCCCTGGTCCCAAATGTATGAGTAGTTAGATTGCCCAAAAGCAAAAGCTGCTTGTACCCCAAACCCGGAAACCCTGTGCTACTGTATCAAAACCTTGGGTTACATAACATACGAAACCTAGATCTTTAACACAGCTCCCAAGACACAGTACCCTGCTGGATTTCTGGGCTGTAGGGTTTTTGGGAATCTGAAGTTTGGGCTTTTGGTGGTTCATATTTAGTGGGCTTCGTGCGATCCAAACCCGAAGAGAAACCTTAAAAAGAAGTAGAATGCCCAGCCTTCAAAGACAACAGATCAGGAGATGATTTCTCGCTGGCACTGGCGACTTCCAGCGAGACCGACTCTGGGCATGACTCAGGTGTTGGGGTCTGGGGTGGGGCCTCGGAAGCCTTGTCTGTCGGGGCAACGGAAGGGACATCGTAAGCTTGGTTCTTCTGGGCATCGGGGATTTCGGAAGCTTCGTCTATCGGGGCAACTTGTGGGACCTCGGAAGCTTTGTCTGTCGGGGCAACTTGTGGGACCTGGGAAGCTTCGTCTGTCCTGGCAACGGTGATTTCGGAAGCTTTGTCTGGCGGGGCAACTTGTGGGACCTGGGAAGCTTCGTCTGTCCGGGGAACGGTGATGTCGGAAGCTTTGTCTGGCGGGGCAACTTGTGGGACCTGGGAAGCTTCGTCTATCGGGGCAACTTGTGGGAGCTCGGAAGCTTCGTCTGTCGGGGCAACTTGTGGGATCTCGGAAGCTGCAGCTCTTGCCGGCGTGGCCACGGGTACTGAGCGAGGGGCCCCTTCTTTCGAGCATGAACTTTCCTGCTCCACAAGAGCTAGGTTACTGCAAGCACCTCGTCGAATAAAACAAGCTTCACCCGCTTCGAATGCTTCAAGCTCCTGAAACAACTCGTCATTCAGGACGTCTCCTTCTGCAACGATGGTCTGCTGGGTGTCCATGTGCTTCACACCTGGGCTGCATTGGCTGGGGTGTGAAATAGGATGTGGTCGCTATTGAATTGAAGGCTTCGTGTGGATTGCTTTGTCAGGATTATTTCTGCTGGCTGCGAAGTTTCCGAAAGCCGACAGCAATCCTCTTATAATTACCGCTAAGACCCGAGAAGCCTAAAGCCCAAAGCCCGAACAGCTTCCACAGACAATCCCCAATAGTTGCCACTAGGACCCGAGAACCCTAAAGCCCAAAGCCCGAACAGCTTCACAGACAATCCCCAATAATTGCCACTAGGACCTGAGAACCCCAAAGCCCAAAGCCCGAACAGCTTCCACCAGCAACCCCCAATAATTGCCTTAAAGACCCCAGAACCCTAAAGCCCAAAGCCCGAACAGCTTCCACCAGCAATCCCCAATAATTGCCATTAAGACCCAGGAACACTAAAGCCCAAAACCCCTAGCAGCCCTAGCACCTCACACCAGCAATCCCCGCTAATTGCCACTAAGACCCGGGAACCCTAAAGCCCAAGAGCAAGAAAGCCGTAAAGCCGCAATACCCTACACCAGCAATCGCCAATATATTTGCCACTTAGAGCCCAGAACCCTAAAGCCCAAAAGCCCGAAGCGAGCTCGAACGAGCTAAGGTCCTGGAGCTAGCCCAAACTGGCCCTAACCTAGAATCTTCAAGCCGTAGACCCGTGATGTGCAAGCTGAACAATTCGCTGAAGCCCTGACCTACAGCCACAGACCACATACCTGATTCGTGTGACAAAGACCTACAGTCCTCGAGCTTTGGGGTGGGAACACGATTGAGCTGAGGATCTGTTCCAAGCTTCGATGGTTCGCTGCCCAAACAGAGCTGCTCGTCGATGAGCAATCCGCTGCCTCGGCTGCTCAGCTTTATACTGTCGGACAAGAGCTGAAACTAGACTGCTGAGTCATCATGTGAAGCGAGATGCTCCAGTTCGGCCAGCTCTCTAACGAGGTCGATGCCTTCAGCAGGAACTCCTGCCTCGTAAGGCACAACCCGTGCCGTATCAGCATCTAGCTCGTAGGCTACTGTCCCCACGTATGCCGAAGGTGGCTGGGGGGATCCAGAAACCAGGCCCATGCTCTGAGCGAGGTAGTCATCAACCTCGCAAGGCTGTCCATCCTCGTCCTCGGGCTCTGTCAAAGTGTCTTCCTCTTCTTCCTGCTCCTCGCCTTCCTGCTGTTCCTCACCTTCCTCCTGTTCCTCTCCTTCCTCCTGTTCCTCTCCTTCCTCCTCTGCCTCACCTTCCTGTTCCTCCTCATCTGCAACAGCCAAGGACCGGCGGCTGCGAACCTTGGGCGGCCAATACTTGGCGACTGCAGCGAAGATGGCCTTGAGGCGATGATCCTCGAATGATGGTTGGGTTCCATGTATTCAGTCTGCAACCCAACACCCTCAAAGCTAAGAATCACAACATAAGCAAAGGGGCCTTCCTCTTGGACCCGTCGTGTCGCCGATTGATGTAACTCATGAACATCTTCAAGCTGTGACTGGTGCAATGGATCATGCCGGGCTTAGGGGTGACCTCGATCTCCTCAAAGTATCGTGTAACCTGATGGCTGCCACGAAGAATATCAAAGAACACTATAATGAATCGTGCACTGATATGAACTGAAATAGAGCATACGGCTTGGATGTAAACCAAGTAGCTTGCTCCTTCAGGTTCTGGACAGGCACGGTCTTCTGCGACTCGTTGTTAGGACAGTACACTTCTATCAAAGCCAGGAGAACTTTGTGGTTCAGCATGAGAGACCTCTTATTGATTTTTCCGACCTTGGAAGGATTCTCCCACTCCAACAAGCTTCCCTTCTTCCTGGAAAACTTGCGGATCCCACGGTTTTCTTCCCAGGCCTCCCAAAGGCCTGATAAATCAACATCCCTTCTGGGCCTGACCGCCACTCTGCGAGGCGGCGTCTGCGGTTCTTCTACCGCAACCAAAGCCATGGTTCAGTGTGGCTGAGAAAAAGCGCTCGAAGTCAGTTGTGCAAGAAGTACAGCAGTTGAAATTAGAGTACAAGTACAACGATTGGAATTAGGGTACTGCTTGGAAGCTAAAGCAGCTATAATCAGCTAAAGTCCATCTGGGGGCTCCTCTAGATCCGGCCAAAAGCTTCAGAGCACCCAAGAGTTTTCATGCCATGCATACAACTGAAGCAATGAAGACACAGCTCGGACACAAGGGGCACCGGATCCAGGCTTATCAGCCAACCACACAACACCTGCAGCAAGTCACTGACAATAAGGGAGGCTGTGCGAAGGTTCTGCAGGCCTCAGGCTCGTCCAGTTGGCTCCGCCGAAATACCTGCAAGAATCGCTTGGTTGCTTTGATTTGCTAAGCCAAAGATTGCAACAAGTGAGGGGCACACGGGCACCCAGAGGGCAGCTGCAAATGAAGCCCTGCCACAAAACGTAGATTTTGGAGCGTGGGTTTCAGGGCTAAGGGTTTAAGAAGTTCCGGATTTGCTGGCCTCGTCCATCTCCTTCGAGCAACCGAAGCCATCCGCCGAAGGGTCGCCGGGCCTGAGAGGACATCTAGCTTCAGACAGATATATTAGAGAGAGAGAGTGAGAGAGAGGGAGGGAGGGAGGAAGAGGTGAGACAGAGGGACAAAGAAAGACCCCACACATGCTCGGTTTTGGACCATGCCAAAGCCAGTCAAAGCCTGCGAAGGCAAAGAACCAATCGTGGGAATATAATTCTCGTGATAAGCAGTGGCGTGGAGCTATGCATCATGCTTCATGCTCGAGGCTTGTTTCCCAGGCTCGCATCGTTGGCACCCGTTCAGCATCTACGGCTCACTTGGATCTCGAGGTTTCTTCGTGTTGGGGCCCTTCTCCTTGACGGGTGTCAAAGGTTCGCCCTGGAGTCCTAGGCAGCATGAAATGATTCCAAATCTCGCACGGCTTGAACTCCTGGAGACATGACTGGACTTGCAAGTGCATTCGGAGGCTCTAATCTTCTCTTGGGCCTGCCAAAACTGCTTGGCCAGCTCACGAACAGAGCCTCCTTCCTTGTAGTTCGTCACAATCGCCTCGATCTCGGCAGCACTGAGGATATCCTCGGAAAGATTTGGATCTTTCAAGGTTCTTCTTCCAAGCTATTAACACAATGGGGTCTCTGTGCTTTTAAGTGGCATGTGGCTTATCTGCCTCCGGCCACAGAACACCCTGCACCTCATGGAAGAATGCCAAGGGCATGTCCTGGAGTCCTGGAAATTTGCAGGGTCCAGCATGAGAAAAGAACATGATTGCTACAACTCTTGTGAGAAATCTAGTCAGTCCTGCTGACTGCAACAAACGAAAGCTCTCCATGGGAACAGGCAGATGCTCCCCCATGCTTTCAGCTTATTAATGATTGCTCTAAGTGATGTTCTTGTGCCAACAACCACTCGATCTCGAGCCCAACCGCTGATGAATTCGAGTTCCCTGCTTCTCACGATCAAGCAACTGTCTCAAACAAGAAGAAACATGCAGCAGGAAGCTGGGCACACCTCGAGAGGGCCAGGGGCAGCCGGAAGAGAGCCCAGAAAGGGCTGCGACCGGCCACCAATCAAGAAACGCCTCCAAATGCGAAGTCCCGCCGACAAGCTCCCAATCCCGCCGACGGCCGGCAAAAGGCGATTTTGCCCGGCGCCGGCGTTTATTAAAGGCGTAAAGATTCCCCAGGTATATATATACACATATATATATATATATGTATCTACGTATATTCGCAGAACCGACCGAGGAGCTTTCCCATCCGTCAACGGCGGACCCGCCGCGATGTCCAAAGAGACGTCCTGGTGCCGCAAGCGCTCCAAGACTTTGAGCACCCTTGCCGTATAGAAACCCTAAACCCTAAACCCTAAACCGTGTTTAGGGTTTAGGGTTTAAGGAGGCTGAGGGTCCATGTGCCCACATAGGGTTCCTTTAAGGCTCCTTTAAGGATTCTATGAGGGTTTAGGGTTTAAGGGTAGCAAAGCCCAAACAGTCGGAAACCGGATTAAGGACAATTAGTGCTGGAAGTCCCTACATACTACTCTTAAGGACTGGTGCTATTGGGTTTTCAGCTTTTGGGCTTCTACTGTAAGGGAAACCGCTGGGGTTTGCGGTTCAGGGCGTTAGGGTTTTACGGGTTCAGGGTTGAGGGTTTTGGTGTTTTGAGCACCCCTGGCTTTCAACGGGCTCCCAAGGTGGGACAGGGGCCTGAATAATTACCTGTGGGGCCCCTTTAAAGGGTTTTACAAAGGGGTCTACAAGGTATCTATGGTAGACTTTGAGGACCCTTGCCTTAACCCTAAGGGTCCATGGGTGCCCAAATAGGTTTCCTTTAAGGGCTCCTTTAAGGATTCTATGAGGGTTTAGGGTTTAAGGGTCCATGTTCCCAAATAGTAAATGCTTTGGCCTTGGAATGAAGATACGTAGTATAGGGGCCTGAATAGTTATCAATACTAGCTTGGGGGCTCCCTATTATAAGAACTATATGGTATATGGTATACCTTAAAGGCCTATTCTGGTTACTAAGCCCCCTATACTAGGTGGGATCATCCCAATGAAGAGCCCATATATGGGAGTTTCCGAAAATAGGGGTCCCTAATATGGTACCCTAAATAGTAGGATCCTTATTATAAGGACCCCAAAATATGGTACCCCTATTTTCGGAAACTCCCATATATGAGGGATCCCTTCCTCCTACCTACACTCGTCCCACCTTGGGAGGTCCCTGAGCCTTATGGGTAGAAACGGCTGAAGTTTGCGGTTCTGGGTTTCCAGGGTCTATAGGTTCAGGGTTGAGGGTTTACGGGTTTAGGGGTTTAGGGGTTTAGGGGTTTTAAGGTTTAGGGCTTTTAGGGTTTATGGGTTCAGGGTTGAGGGTTTAGGGTTGAATGTTGAGGGTTTAGGGGTTCGACAAAGCTTGCTCTGGTCACAAGAAGTGTTACTTCAAAGGGTTAGTCCAAGGGTTACGACTACCAGGGCTTATAAGGGTTTACTCCGTTCAGGTTCGGGGGGCACCGTGTACAGTGCATGGCAAGCAGTGCACCTCATCTCCTAAGCCGCGAATCCTAAACTCTCAACTTATTTTCCGTAGCGAGCCTGAACTCTGAGCCTGCAGCCTCAAAAGTCTGCAGCCGTTACAAGGGATTTTGCACGGGAGCTCATGTGAGTCAGGAATTCCGAAGTGGTGTATTCAGGTTCAGCTGCCAGTATCCTATGGCACCATGTATATAAGCAGTTAGAAGCATAACGTTTAGGGTGCCGAGTTCTAAACCTGAGACCTTAGAACCTGCATTCCAAACCCCAGACTCCTGAACCTTAAACGCCGTAGAATTGTAGAACCTTAAACTATAGTACCCTTAAAGTAACGACCGTAGCAATCCTTACTACGATAGCAACCTTTATGGAAACCATGATGGCTTCCCTATATACATGAAGCAGAAGCTCTAAAATCCCGCAACCTCCACAAGTTCTATCCCCAAGCCTGAATCGTATAGTCATCCTTACAGAACCCTTCGCCGAACCTTTAAAGGAATCCCCAAAACCTTATGAAATCCCATAAGCCCCTGGAAAACCTTTTAAACACCCTAAACTTTAAACCATCCCCTGCAAGCCCTAAATCTCAGGTGTGCTGGAGGCCGAGCGGAGATTGCGAAATCAGATCCGCAGCAAGACGCCCTTCCTGGGAGAGGGTTCAGGGTTTGGGCTTTAGGTTTTAGGGTTGGTAGAGTGAGTGGTGAAGAGTTGAGGGGCCTAGGGGTGTAGGATCTGGGGTTCAGGGCGATGCGGGGCTCAGGGTTACAAGCAAAAATATGTTGCTAGAAAGGCTGCTATACACGTGTAGGATACTTGGTTTTAAGGTTCAGGGCTTTATTGTTCAGGTTTTGGAGTTTGAAGCTTGTATAGGTTACTACAAGGCTGAACGCTTAGTACAAGACTTTTGCAGTTTTAAGATTCGGGGTTTGCGGTTAAAGATTAAGTTTGGGGTGTGAGGACCTTGGAAGGATGTCGCAGTGCCGGTTTGACTGCTGTAGAAGGGTTCCTCTAAAGGGTTCTATAAGGGGTCTATAAGGGATCTATAGTAGGGTTCTATAATAATGTAAAAGCCTAAATCATTACCTAGGGCTCCTTTCCATCACGGTATTGTACTGTACGCCCAAAACCCTATTCTACTTATTAAGGGCCCTAAAGTATGTGTGCGGGCCTCAGCTTCAGGAAGATTTCGAAGCTTCTTTGCAAGTGCATAGTCTACAACGGAAAGTCCACTAACACGTCGTGTAGAAAAAACAGATCTCTGCGAACTTGTCCCGGTTGAGGGTTTAGGTTCAAACCCACTGCGGGGTTGAGTTTCACATCGCAGCGATCACATATGGGAGTTTCGGCAAAGAGGGCACCCTAATATAGCACCCTAAATAGTAGGATCCTGATTATAAGGACCCGAGAATAAGGTACTGCTAGTTTTCGGAAACTCTCATATATCGTACAGTAAACCACGCCTGACCTCCACATCAGCATCTTTTCCATGTCAGAACTGCCGCTATCTCCTTTGCGGGATCGCTCCAAGGAGATTCTCCCCAGTGAAGCTTTTGAGTATGCTGGCCAAGGACGGATGTAGCAGTGCTTGGTGTAACTTCCATGTTAAACGGATACTATAGGACTTTACGATGCTTACGGTTATAGTAACAGTACTAGCCTACTTCTATTTACAGTTGTAACAGTACTACCGTTACGGTCGTATTAGTAGTCGTGGTCGTCGTAATTGCAGCAGCAGCAGCAGCGGCGGCTGTTGTTTCAGCAGTACATGTAAGTCGTCGTCGCCGCCGGCGTCGTCGCAAGAAACGGGAAGAGAGGCCTTCACGGAATAAAACGTAATACAAGGCGTAAGCTTGTAAGGCCCAACCAAATATAATGTCTAGTACTAATTCGGGAGTCTTCATTATAGTTGTAGCATTAAAATACCCTGTTGGTTTCGCTGCAGTAAATCGGAACTTATCATAGCATGGCTGCTGTTGCAAAAACTGCAAAGATGCACTGTCTTCACGAGTTCTCACAAGCTCTTTAGAATCCTGAGAATAGCCGCTGAACGTTTGAAGGTCTTTGTTTCTGCGTTCCTGGTGAGGTTCAGGGCGTCATGGTTTCGATCTCAAGGTGATTTGTCAGGGTTTGTGCCGGTTGAGGTTGTCAGGTTTTGCATTCCTCGTTTCTGGTCGAAGGTGTTAGAGTTTGGGTAATTATGTGGTCCCTTGTGTTAGATGAGGGTCTTAGGGTGTAAGGTTGACTTTCCCCTTTAGTGCTCTAATGACTGGAACCCTAAACCCTAAACCTGTGGCAGAAGCCGCCAGAAGCTCCCAAACCGTTCGCAGGACCCGAACGAGCGTCGCGCTGTGCGAGATCTTCAGGCCCTGTCCCGGAAATTCAGCCGGAGAGGTAAAGAGCCTCCTGACCCAGAGACTCCAATATCCCTCGATTAAGGGATAGACCCTAAATCATATCAGGGATCCTACTATAACTTAAGGTATATATCTTAATTAAGGGATACTGGAGTCTCTCAGGAATAAAACTCGCTACTTCCGAGCTTGCGGGATTCTGTCGTTGGTAGCAGCATTGTCATATCTGCACTCGAAATGCAGAACCCTTCTCTCGTTAGTGCAGCGTTGACCTGTCCAGGGCACGTGTGTTCGCAGTCTAAGAGTCTAAGACGTTGACCTTCAGAATGCGCCCTCGAAGCGCATGGGTTCGCCAAAGACAGTATAGATTTCTTCTTTGGGCCCCTAAACTCAAAACCCGACCCCCCTCCCCCCCCCCCCCACGCCCTTTTTTAAGCCCTAACCATGGCTTGCTGAGCCCCAAGCCTTGCCGACAAACCCATAAATTCCCGAAGGGTCCTGTGTTACTGTTATAGGGGATACTTCCCTAAGGCATAATAGTAATTCCTAATATGGAAACCCTACATTCTGCTGATTCTACTATATCGGTACATTGGACCCTTTGGGATTCCAAAGGCCCTAATCTTCAGCCTTTCACTGCACAGGATGGTCAGGCACTTTTCGGTTCGACACCGCTTGGCAGCCAGGGCGCAGCCTGGCTGGTGGATGTTCCATGACTTTTTGGAGAGGGTTTAGGGTTCATGAGGGTTCTTAACGGTTTTAAGGTTTGAAGGGTTGTGGGGCTTTGAGGTGCATTCAATATTGTCAATACTACTCCAGACCTTTTGCACCGCTAGATCTGAGCCAAACTGCTCCGTAGTGGGCAGTTGCATTCGACACCATGCATACTATTGTGTGTTTATGTCTGGCTTTACGTAAGACATGTCGTAGAGCGCTCTGGCCTCTCTACATGCATTGTTGTACCTGTCGGTGTATCTTTCTGTCTACCTGTCTGTGTTCAAACACATATACACGTGCCTATAACCAATGAATGGAAGTATAAATCACTCTTTTGTTGTACGTCGCATTGCAGTCTATTCCATGTGTCACGACATGACACTGAGACAACGCTAGTGCCACCACGCCTAGATGCTACACTCTGTCACAATGGTGTAAGTGTAGACAGGCACGCAACTCCTACACAGAGAGCCCAATACCCCTTACTTGACGAATATAGCTTAAATCATAACATGAAGCCCCTAATGGTTTAAGGTATGATCCTTAATTCACGGGTATTCAGCTGTGTGGGTACCTCAGAAGGACACCTACACCCTCAAAAATAGGGTGCACCGGCGCTGCGTTGAAGAGCGACGCTTGCAGTGATGCTCCAGGAACGCACAGAGGCTCTGTACAGGAAGCACTGCTCTGTTTTTTTTTACAAGGGTGGAAAAGAGGGTTTCTTGTTCTGCATTCAGCGGTTACGGATTTCGGCTGCATTACACTGGGATAGACATTGCACAGTGCAGCTTTCTGATGTCGTTTCTTCGTTTGATTCGCAGCAGCAGACGGAGAGTAGCTCGCGGAGCTCTGCTTGTGAGGGCGAAGGAGAGCACCCAGCACAGTGTAGGGGTTCGGATTAGGGTTCTCACTGCAAGTCTAAGGGCTCTATCATCTATACTTGGGGTTTCATGGGACATAGGAAGTACAGTTATAAGGACCTTAATTGGGGTTATAAATCATCATAAGTTACCTTAATTATATCCCTAGTTACTAAGTCCCATGAACCTCTAAGTAAGAGTACCCCGAACACGGTTTCATACATCGACGGCATCCGCACGCAATTGAAGCCTCATGGACCATCCTACCCCCTCGTCTCTGGACGCTTCCTCAAAGCCCTGAAGAGCTTGATAGCAGAGATGCTGGATGCTTCTGCATAGGGTTTAGAGTTTTGTTGTTGGGGGCTTTCAGAAGTAGGGGAGGTTGAAGGGCTTCCGCCGCCACACACCGGAATCTGCACGACGATTGAAGGATAGAAGAAGGTGTTTTTTGTTGCTTGGGCAGCTAATATAGGGGTCCTTCCAGAGGCTCTTCTTGTAACGATCCATTTAGCAAGGCTTTATCGCAGGGCGCCGTATGTGCAATTCCTATATGAAGAAGTTGTCCTTGGTTTATAAAGGTGTTGGGTGTAAGGTTCAAGCTTTAGGCTTGCAGAGAGCTCTCGCCTTCAGCATTCAGAGCGCGAACTTGTAGGATGCCTCATTACGTAGACTCTGAAGTTTTGTCGGCAGCTTGCACCTCAGCGACAAGCTGATGTTTAATGCGCGTGCTCCGTGCCACCACGATGGGTTTGCTCAGATTAGCTGATTAGCTTAGGGCCTAGAGTGCTCATGAAAGATATGTAGGTCTATCCTTAAAGCAGGAGCTGGCCTTGGCTGATGAATCAGAGCACCAAATAATGTAGGGCTCGGAAGTCTCCTTCTCACTTATAGTCCGCATACATAGAGTATAAGATGCCCCAACACCCTGTTCGAATCATTGCGAGCCCTATGTGGCCATCATCAGCTTCGTTTGACATGAGCTGGATCTCTTGTTTGCAGACATCCCCTGAGTCCGTTCAGCGAAGTTCCAGCTGCCCTGGCCGATGGGAAAAGTGTGCACAGCTATCACCTGCTCTTCAGAGTTAGATTGGAGGTATGTCCTGGAACCCTAATGCCTAAACACCGAGATAAGCTCACGACTCAGCATTCGCGAGTTTCTAGGATTTCCATAGAAAGCCCCACACCCTCTACAAAAGTTTCAGATACGGAGGTCCATGGGATATGTTTGCTTGCGGCTAAACTCCAAAAGCCTCAAGCACCACAAAAAGTCAGATGGCTCAGGGTTTTGAGCTTCGGCGTCGGGTGCTGGCATCACTGGCAGGACCTGGCCAACAGGCTGGGGAAGCACGCGGTCTTCGTTGCTGCAGAGGCATCTGTTGTCCGGCCATGTCCCCCCGGGCTCAGGGTTTAGGATCTAGGGTTTAGGGTTACCCGAAACAGATCCTTCAACCTACAGCCCTTCAGCCCCATTCCCGAAAGCCCTAAACCCGAGGCCCCACAGTAGAAATTGGCAGCAGATGCTGGCTCTGTATTCTTTCGCTGGCTTCAGAGACTTCCCTCCCACTCTAGGACTATGAATCGAGCTTGCTTTGCATCGCCATTCCGACGCGCAACACTTGGTTGACTAACCAGCCTATCCACACGCGCACAATACGGCAGACTCTCGAGCACAGGCGAGGATGTGTAAAGCTAAGAAAAGCCCTCACGTGAGTAGGTGCGCGAGCCGCCCCAAGGACCGCAAAAGCCCCTAAACGCGCGCCAAAGGTGCCAGAGGTGCCCTAAGAGCCCCAAAAGCCCCTCAACCCCCACCGAAGGTGCCCGAAGGGCCCACGACGACTCCACGATCACTTTGAGCAGCCGAGCTTGCCAAGTTTTGCATCTCGGAGTACTGGGACATCACGGAGTCCCTTCCTGAGCAGGAAGAGGCAGGGGCTGGGTTCTTGTTGGGGCTACCATAAGGGTGACTTTAAGGTTTACTGAAATCCTGGATACTGTGTTGTGAAGGAGCTTAGTCTAGTATGCTGTGGCTTTTTGCGTCAAGTTAAGCAAAGTTCCTACACAAAACCTTGGTAAAAACCATGTCGGGTGGTAACGCAAAGGTAAGTTGTTTGAGCCATTATTGCTGGCATTGTTGTTGTTGTTATTATTATTATGATCACTACTATTATTACTGTTGTTGTCGTTTTTATTGTTACTACTGTTGATGATCTAACTCCTGCACTACCTTAAGGACCCTAAACTCTAAACTATCTGAATTAGGTTATATTCCTTTTATGGGGTAATAGAGGATTGGTATCATCAACGTATCACTCATGCCCCTAGTGCAAGAGCCGTGAGCGATGGCTTCCTCGGCTGCCGCCTCGGCGAAGGCGCCGTCCCCAAAGGTGGACAAAAAGGCGGCTGCGCAGGCGGGGCGTTTCGGAATAGAGGGGGGCTCCGAGGGTTTAGGGGTTCCTTTTAAAGGGATCTATCCGGGTTCTATAAAGGGAGCTACAAGAGGGTTTTGTGGTTTAGGGTTCAGGGTGTTTCGGAATAATTATAGGGTTTGGGGTGTTTCGGAATTGAGGGTTAGGATTTAGGGTGTTTCGGAATATAGGGTTCAGGGTTTAGGGTGTTTCGGAATATAGGGTTCAGGGTTTAGGGTGTTTCGGAATATGGGGTTTAGGGTTTAGGGTGGTTCGGAATATAGGGTTTAGGGCTTGGGGTGTTCCGGAATATAGGGTTTAGGGTGTTTCGGAATTTCGGGTTTAGGGGTTAGGGTTTGGGGTGTTTCGGAATATAGGGTTTAGGGTTTAGGGTTTAGGGTGTTTCGGAATATTGGGTTTAGGTTTCGGGTTTGGGGTGTCTCGGAATCTGCTGTTTCGGGTTCGGGTTTTTTTTTCGGAATTTGAGGTTTAGGGATTGGGGTGTTTCGGAGTTTGGGGCTTTAGGCGGTTGGTGTGTTTCGGATTTAAGGCTTAGGGTTTGGGGTGTTTCGCATTGGAGTGTAGGGTTCAGGTTTCGATTTTGGGGTTTAGGGCGGTGGGGCTTCAGGGTAGCAGAGTAGCAGGGCTCGGAACATAGAGTCGTTATCATGCTTGGGGTTGAGAGTTTGAGTTTGCCGTCGGGTGTAGGATTTTAATATCAAGCCCTTTCAGCATGCCACCTACACCTTAACCTACCAGAACCCATTTTTTTGGTGTAGGGTCCCTATAAATCCCATATTAATAGGGTTTTTAATGCGAACCTACCAAGAAGTAGGGTTTAGTAGGTCTAGGCAGTCCTTACACCTTCGACCCAAAAATCCTTGAACCCGCAAGCCGACCCGGCCCAGCACTATGTACGTACAGTAGAAGCCAGTAAGTTGGAATATCATTATCGTAACCCCTTTAAGGTAAATTATAGGGGATCCTACCCTGAAACCATATTCCAACTTTCTGGAGTTTCCTGTAGGCCCTTACAGTAACCGCCATAGAACCTTGAGCTCCAAAAGCATGGAGACCCTTCCTCGAAGCCTTGAGAACCTTCACCCCTAAACCCTAAACTGCCCTAACCCCACTGAATAAAGACCTATTACACTATTTTGGGGGCTCCTTATCATAAAAATAACCGTCTACTGGATTAAGGCCCCTACACTATAGACCCCTACTACCCCTATACTAACGGGCTAAACCCTAAACCCTAAACCCCAAACAAATGCCTTAACCCTACCGTAACCCCAAATAACCTACCTTTTTTATGGACTTATATAAAGAAATCATATGAGGAAGCCCGAAAAAAGGGAGGTTCCTTGGGGTCCAGGTAAACCCTAAACCTAAGCAAAGGCTTAAAGCCCGAGAACCGAAGACGACAGAGGCCTTCACCGATCGGCTGAATGCGACGCCCGCTAGCGGCTCTGAGGCCCTCTGAGGGCCTAACAGGAGAGATCCGACGCTACTAAAGGGGTTTGGGGTTTAGGGGTTTAGGGTTTAGGGGTCAGGAGGGCTTTAGGGTTTAGGGGTTTAGGGTTTAGGATAGGTTCTAGGTCAAAGGGCTGCAAAGGTGTGATGGAAGTAGGTGCGATATTCTCAATTAAGAGTCCTTATATAAAGGATCCTTCATCCTACATTCCTCATCCCACCTTTTGAGGCCTCCGAAGATCCGGCACTACCACAGGTCCTAGATGGTGTTAGGGAGATGCCTTAAAGGGGACCCTGGCTCTCTTAAAAAGGACCTGGTTCCATGTCCTCAGGGTCCCCCCTTATTTCCTAACTATTAATACGGGTCGGAATAATTACCGATACTGTTTGGGGGTTCCTTATTATTATAGTTAAACGTTATATAATGTACCGGAAAACCACATCCTAATCAAGACCCCCTATATTACTTGCAGTCTCCAATGTAGCTCCTCTTTTTTTCGAGGGTGACGGGGGTTCGCCGATTTACATACCCCAGAAGGTAACCCCCAAAAGGAACTACAATGGACACGATATGTAGAGTTTTAGGTCTGAGCCTGGTGTAGTTTGTGGTTTACTTGGAGGTTCATGGGTAGTTATAGGTGGGGCTATAATAAGTAGGGTAACCATATCTACAACCCATAATAGGGGACTTATAACCCCATTTATACCTACCCATGAAACTCCGAGTAAAGGGAACTCCAGAAAGTTGGAATATGGATTAGTGGTAGGATCCCCTATAATTTACCTTAAAGGCGTTACGATAATGATAGTCCAACTTTCTGGCTTCTACTGTAGGGATGAGCCAAAAGAGTGGAAAGGAAGCCTGGCACTTCCGGAACGATAAAGGGCGGAAGCCCCAAATATGGGAGTTTCCGAAAATTAGGGGTACCTTATTTGGGGTCCTTATAATAAGGATCCTAATATTTTGGGGTACTATATTACTATATTAGGGTCCCCTATTTTCGGAAACTCCCATATACCTCCCTGGATGACTCAGGGGTAGGGTCTAAGGTTAAGGGCTGTAGGGTTACGGCCTTTCAGGGTTTAGGGCTTTTAGGGTCTAGGGTTTAGGCTGATTTCTCCTAGGACCCAGAGTAGGCCCTTATTCCCTTTTTTGGGGGTTCAGGTTCCCTTATAAGCCCCTTTAGACCAAAAAGGGCACCCTTTTTATGCCTAGGTTACTCTTGGGTCTAGTCTCCTGCCGGTTTTGAAAGCATTCTTCGGTAGAGTGTGCTCCAACATGAATGGACCCCTGGACCTCTCAACCAAGGGGTTTAGGGTTAAAGTGAGAAGGGTTTAAGGTTATAGGTTGTAGGGTTTAGGGCTTAGGGTTTAGGGTTTAAGGGTTTAGGTTTTTAGGCTTCTAGGGTTTAGGTTTTGGGGTTGAAGGCTTTGGGCTTAGGATTGAGGGCTTTGAGTTTCGGGGTTGAGCCGTCAAATACCAAGGTTTTTGTTGGACTTTGGGTTTCAGACTTCGGGTTCAGGGTTTAGGGTGAGCTCTCAACCCTAAACCCTTAACCGTAAAGGGCCCAAGTGTTCCTTGCCTTTGGACGTTGGGTGTCTTCTCAACGTGCAAAAAAACCAAAGCCATTAACGCTTACTTCGGCGCCGAATGTAAGTTCCGAAACCCAACCTGAGAGATCGCTTCGTAGGGTTAGGGCGTAGGACTTGGGGTTTGCGCGTTTAGGGGCTTGGGGTTTGGGGGTGTAGGGTTGAGGGTTTAGGGTTCAGGGGCTTGGGCTTTGGGGTCTGGGCAAAAAGGGTGGAGCCCCTGCTGCATACGACCAGATATCAGCGAGCCCCCCAGTAAGCTGAGACCCTGTTCTTCGAGGGGTTAATTTTAGGGTTTAGGGTTTAGGGTTTAGGGTTTTGGGTTTTGGGTTTAGGGTTTTGGGTTTAGGGTTTAGGGTTTTGGGTTTAGGGTTTAGGGTTTAGGGTTAAGGGTTCGGGGGGTGTACAGGGAACTCCAGAAAGTTGGAATATGGTTTCAGGGCAGGATACCCTATAATTTACCAGAAAGGGTTTAGGATAATCATATTCCAACTTTCTAGCTTTTGCTTTAGGGTGTAGGAGTATTGGGTATTGGGTTCTTCGAAGCCTATTTCTAAGAACCCTCGTTCAGCGGTTTGTGCCCCCTCTTACCACGGTTTCCTCCGAGCATGAGCCCCGAAAACCAATCGAAAAAAACCCTTTGCGGACCTTTTGGGACCTTGAGTCAAGAGTTACTCCGATAGCCCCTTTAGAATTATTGTTGTTCGTAATTCCCAAGAGCCAAATTAAAGGTACGATTTCTATGAGTCTAAGGAGGGGGTATAGACTCTGAATCCGAAATCCTTAGCCTTGCTCTGCGAGGCAGATCGATTCCGCGAGGCTGACGACCGACTGAAGTCTCTGCCGGCGGCGACTGTGCAGGTGCACAGATTATTTTCGGGTTCAGGGGGTCGGGGTTCATTGTTTGAGGTGTTCGGCACTAGTAATGTAGGGGTTAGGGGATTAGGATTCGCGTTTGTGGATGTGCGGCTAGCCCAAGGTGATTGCAGCTGGAATGCAGGTTTTTAGCCGTTTCGAGCTGCTGTTTGCAGTCACGGATTTTGATTTGGGATTTTGGGCCCTGAACCCTGAACCCTTAATTTATCCGATAAAAACCCAAACCCTATAAAACCCAAAAACCTGGACCCTAAACCCTCTTATTGGTTCCATTATCGAGACCTTATAGATGCCTTTAAACGAACCCTAAACCGCCGTAAACTCCACACCCTATAAGCCCTAAACCCTAAACCCTATAAACCCTGAACCTGCCTTAAAGGAGCCCTTTAAAGGAGAGGAACCCTATACCCTAAACTGCCCGTTTTTGCTCTTCTTCACTTAGGGACCCAAAAAGCACATAAGCATAAGCATTTTATGGGGATATCCCTGCCGTATTGGCCTTCCTTTTAAGGGGGTTTATAGGGGATGTCCCTACACCCTAAAAAAAACCCTAAAACCCTTATTTGTGCTTATGTGCTTTTTTTGGGGCCTATTATAGTCACCCTAAAACCCTAAACCCTAAACCCTAAACCCTATTCACAGCGTTTTGGCTAGGCCTTGAGCCGCTTCGGCGAGGCGCCCACGCCGGAAGTGGTCACCTGCATGGCCACTCGGTCTTCGGGGGTAAAGGGTTCCTTTAAAGGGCTCCTTGAAGAGACTCTATATAGGGTGTATATACTATAAGGGTACCATAAGGGTTTAGGAATTATGGTTACTTTGAGTTTTTGATGGTTTAGTTTTTGATGTGTTTCTGATTTAATGAGGGTTCAGGGTTTGGTGGGCTAGGGTCGTATTATTCCTTTTGGGTTTGAAGGGGCCTTCGGATTTCAGGGTGTGTAGGGTCTATTGTTCAGGGGTTTGGGCTAGGGGTGGTGCGGGGTTTCGGGGTTTAGGGTTGGGGGTTGAAGGTTTGGGATTGGGGTGAAACCCAAACCCCCGGAGCCCTAAACCTTAAACTCTAGGGCTAGGCCCATGATCAAGATGTGGGCCAGGCAGGAATGCCTGGGATTTCTGGCAAGCCATGGCCCAGAGCCCCAGACCTTCAGCCGTAAAACCCCTCCTTGACTCGCAGACAGGACTATGTCTTCGAAGCTCAGCGGATTGCGGTTTTAGGGCTTAGGGGTTTCGGGTTCAGGGTTAGGGATATTCAGACATTCTGACATTCAGGACTTAGACTATGAAAGCCTTGGGTTTTGAGTTGTCCATTCGCACAACGCCCCCTCCCGGCCTGTAAGCCCACGATACACACACAACAAAGCAACACAATGGAATCGCCAAGCTCAGCTGTAAACCAGTGCGCTTGATGCCTAGCTGGTTTGCAAACCGTGCCTCTCGGCGCTGTCTGTGTGGTGCGCTACTTAAAATACTCTTGTCTCCGGATCTGGGACGCGAGCGCGCCATTTCTATTGAAACGTATAATCTCAGTCCGCCTCAACCCTAATCCTTGGCGGTTGAAACTGCCTTCACTGGCCCATTGTGTGGCAAGCCTCTCAGGAGTGTTGGGCGATGCTGCATGGTGAGGCTGACCCTGGCATTATAGGATCCCAAAAAAGACTTAGAAAGAGATTTATATACAGAGCCTAGACTAAAGGTTGAGGGTTAGGGAGTCGAAGGCTACACTGTCAGCAGGAGTGCAGAATTCGTGATCAGACTTTCGTACTCCTACTGTGACGCTGGCTGGAATTCAGGTGTGTCAGGTTTAGACGACATGTTTGTGAGATGAATCTCCAGGAATTGCAATGGTGACACAGCGAGCTCTAAACCCAGCCACTAAACCTAAACCCTAAACCCTAAACCCCTAAACTTGGCCCTAAACCCCCAAAACCCTAGAACCGTAGCCTGATTGTTCAAGCTCCCCGGCCCTGGGGCCTAAACTCCGTGGATAATTCGACCAGTCCTTTCACTGGCTGTTAGCATAGTCAACAACCAATCATAGCAACCACGATCAGTCCATCACCACCATCATCATCACCACCACCGTCATCATCATCATGATCATTATCCTCCTCCTCCTCCTCCTCCTCCTCCACCCCCACCACCCCCACCACCCCCACCACCCCCACCACCCCCACCACCCCCACCACCCCCACCACCACCCCCACCACCCCCACCACCCCCACCACCCCCACCACCCAAATGGGAGTTTCAACACATTTGCTTCACCTGCTACAGTGAACTTCAAGCATACTCATAGCCTCCATATTAGTTCCATTGTTTGGCATTTTCAGTTTTTATACTTAAGATCCTATAAGGTAGCCCCAAACAGGAAGTACGCTGGAGATTTCTAGGTAGCCTATTTTCTACAACCCCCCCCCCCTCCCAGATCCGAAGCCCTGAATCCTAAACTCTAGCCCCTACTTAAAGGATCATGGGACTTAGTAACTAGGGTTATAATTAGGGTAACTATACTTATAACTACTTATAACCCCTATTAAGGTACTTATAACTTATAACCATACTTACTAAGTCCCATGATCCTCCAAGTATCCCTTCGACCCTCAGATTCCAGGATCCGACGGTGCTCTCGTGCCTGAAGCTGGCACAGGATCCGGCAGCTCCCTCGCAAGATTTTGGACTGCCCCCCAAGAGGGGGTTCAGGGTTTAAGGTTCCTTCAGCGATCCTGTCAAGGAGGGGTCTAACAGTTGAGACCTTGTAGTACCCTTATAGTAACCCTGAAAGTACCCTTACCTTTAAGGGTTACTATAAGGGAGCTTTATTATGTTTAAGGGTTACTATAAGGATGCTTTAGGGTCCCAGGGTTGAAGGGGTTAGGTTTCAGGGGTATGTTTAGGGTTGAGGGCTCAGGGTAGCGCTGAGGGCTTCAGGTTGAGGAGTTTATGTCGGTTTTAGGGTTTTTGGGTTTAGCGTTTAGAGTTTTGTGTGGGTTTAGAAGTTTTTTCATCGGGTTTTATAGAGGCTTTATAAGGGTTATTTCAGAGGCTCGTTTAGGTTCTGGGGTGTAAGTGTAGGGTTTGGGGGTGCTGGGGTTTGGGATAGTAACGTTCGGATTTAGGATTTGGGGTTCGAGGCTCGGGGTCTTCGAGGGTGTTTGGGGTTTAGGCTTCAGGGTTATCAGCCCAACGCCCAATTGGTAACCGATGGCATGATCATGAACTGCAGTTACTACCCATAGGCCCCATAGTAGTTCTTTTTGGGGGTTCATAAATAGAATCCTATAAGGTCATCCCAAAGAGGAACTACTGTGGGGCCTATGATTAAACTCCAGATCCAAAATCGAGGGCATTCGTATTCATCCGCATTTCAGCACGTTTTAGGCTTTGGGGTAAGCCCTAAACACTCTAAACCCTAAACCCTAAGCCCTAAACACTCTAAACCCCAAACCCGAAACCCGAAGCCGCAAACCCGAAACCCTGAACCCAGGAGTCGATAAACCCCGAAGCCGTCCGACCCGGAAAGCCTGAAGCGCCAATCCCTGCGCCCAGTCGGAATTCAAACTCGTCGGGGTCTCGCTTCTGAATAGCTTCCGAGAGGAGGCGAGGGGCTTGATCCGGGTATGATGTTGGGGGGTTGCTGCTTAGGAGTTTTGGGGTTTAGAGTTTAGGGTTTAGGTTGAGACTTCGGGGTACTTCCGTGATACCGCAGCATGTGAACCCAGAGCCGTAATTAAGGCGCTGACTCGGAAGCCGTCTTTCCGCGGTAGGAGCCCCTAACCCAAGCACTGCGGACCCCGTTGAAGAGATCCTGAATCTAACCACCAGAAGCATCCTAATTCCCGAAGCCCAACACCCTGAAGCCCCAATTCCTCGAGCCTTTGCATGCCCCAAACTAAGACTCCATAAATCCCATCCTTAACCCTAAACCCGAAAGCCTTAAATGGAGTCCACGGCCCTGCAAATCTTTACCCTCTCACCATGAAATCCCTAAGCCTACTTAATCATTAGGGTAACTATACTTATAACTACTTATAACACCAGTTAAGGTACCTATAACCTTGCTTACTAAGTCCCACGAAAGCCCAAACCCTCAAGTTTCCTATGCCTCAAACCCTGAACACCACAGCAACAGACTTCAAAACTCAAACCCAAAGGCCCAACTCCTGAAAGCATAAAATCATATCATGTGAGCCCTGAAGCTCCACCCTGAAGGGCCAAGCCCACCCCCCCAAACCTAGTCTAAGTCTTCGGGTCCCGAAGAAATCATGATTGAGGGCCCTTAGAACAGCCTTGTAAAACGATACTCCTGAATCGTCACTGTCCTATCAAAGCTCTTCATTGTTCTTACCTCTGGAACACCATTGAAAAAAGAACCACCCAAATCCTCATAGCCTAAACACTACCCCCTAAAGCCCCAACCCTAAACCCTACACCCCACCCCCCCCCCCCCCCCCCCCCAAACGAAGACCCTAAACGGCAACGCCCAAAACCCCTAGACCCCTATATAAACCCTATAGATCCCTTATAGAACCCTTATGGATCCCTTTAAAGGAGCCCCTATAGATCCCTTTAAGGGAACCCTTATGGATCCCTTAAAAGGAGCCCCTATAGATCCCTTTAAGGGAACCCTGCCTTACTCTCTTGCAGGAGCTTTCGCTGCTCGAGGCGAAAACCTCCGGGCTCCAGCTGCCGCTGCCCGGTGCCGATTTGGGGTTTAGGGTTTAGGGTTTAGGGTTTAGGGGGTATGTAGGAACCTGGTTACGAAACCCTGGGCCTATAACCCCAAAATAGTAGGATTCATATGAAGCACCCCAAATAAAGGCACAAGATTTCTTAATCAGGTTCCTACATTATTGGGTCCTCGAATTGAGGTTGGGTTATTACTTAGATAGTGAACGGGGGAACTTTAAACTTTTTGGCCTCATATTTAAGCTCTATCTTAGAAAGTTTGAACTTCTTGGGGCCCGGTTGTCGAAGAAGAGAGATTAGGTCGTCGAATTAAGGTTGGGTTTATGGTAGACCTCACGACCCTAAACCCCATTCGTAAGTGCAGTTCGCGCGAAGCCCCCTAAACCCTAAATCCTGAACCCTAAACTCTAAATCCTAAACCCTAAATCCTTAGCCCGGCCCCTGCTCCTTCCCAGGAAGCCCACCGACGAAGCGGAGCAGGCACCAGCCAAGAACAGATGCGAAGCTCAGCCTCCCCAAGCTCCTCCTGTTGATGGACAAAATCCTGCATTACCCTTTATAAGGAATATACCATAGTTCCCATAGTTTAAAATCCTTACTGGTAGGGTCATGCAGGATCTTGTCCATCAACAGTCTCACCCTCTTGTGGGTCCCTAAAGGGTCCAAAGGACCCAAGAATTAGATACTCGGTTTAGGATCGTAGTTATGTAGGTTAGGATTTTGGAGAGTATATGACTATTGGGTACTTGGACCCTTGGGGTAAGGGTCCAAGTAGTCCTTCTTTGTGGTTTTTGGTACCTAAACAGCACAACAGTCCCATAGTATTAACCCTAAACCCTAAACCCTAAACCCTAAACCGTATTGAGTACTGGGACCCATAGGGGTTTACTAAAGCCCCAAAGAAATCTAAGCCATCTACAGGTGGGTAGTTTTAAGGTGGGTAGTCTCCCATAAGCCTTCCATACCACTCCTATAAGGTAAAGGGGTCTTATGGGAGTACTATGGAAGAGGAACTACCCACCTGAAATGGGCTTTTAAGAAACCAACCGTTGAGGGATGTACATATCCTGCCCTCCAAGGTAGGTTTCTTGAGTCACAAGGGCACAGCCTCTGTCATAATGTGTGTGCACGGTACTCCTGATCCGAACAGAACCCTGCGGTTGCCACAGAATCACATCGTTCTGGGCGGCATAGAGCATGGGTTTGCCGCAGATGGAGTATTCCATGCTCGGTCGGCGTCTTTGGGTCTGCGGCATATAGTGTCACGCTAAATCCATGGCGCAGGAGCTATGGTTTGGGATTTGGGAGCCCAGGACCTTACTCTGCTTGTTGCAATGTTCCATCACGGCTTAGCTGCCGAAGCGTGACAGACCTCGTCGCATGTTCAGCTTCAGTGAGCTCCACCTCTAAATGTTAGCGCCTTCGCATGTTCTTCCGTGAACTCCACCCCCTAAGAGGTACAACTAGCCCCTGATCCTCGTCGACACTCCACGCCAATCCGGTTGCGAGCTCTCACCCGATCTGGGGTTCAGGGTCTTGCAGGGTTTAGGGATTGAGACCCCAGCCAAGTCTCGAAGTCCTAAACCCGAAACACTAGACCGCTAGATCCCTAAACCCTAAACCCTAAACCCTAAGTGTTTAACTCTCAACAGCGAATCTTCAGGTAGCCTGGCCCACGAACTGCCGCCCGAAGTAGTCTAAAGCCGAAACCAGGCAGCCACAGCGATGCTCGAATGGCTGCAGGCCCAGATGGTAGTTCCAGCGAGGTTGAGAATTTAGGATCAATGGGGTATAAGGCTGCAGAATATAGACTCCTGAATGATATCCCCGCCGGTTCCAGAATGTAAGTATGCTACCACAGAAGCTCCGAAACCCAAGCTAGTGTTTTAACACCTCAACCATAAAGTCAACCTAGACACCCTCTGTTATGGCCTACTAAATCCCACGATCAAGGACCATAAGGACTCTATCAAAGGGTACTTGGGAATTCCTGGGAACAAAGTTTAAACACAGCCACACTCTCCCGCAGGCAGGTCTTGCCATGCGCCGATGGGCTGAGAGCGCACGGCAGTCTGCGTAAACATTGTATATAGGATAAACTTTAAGGCTCTTCGGAATTATGTTTAGTTAGATTAGTTTTTAATTCACAGTATAACTTAATGGAATAATAAGAATATGACTTTTGTTTTGGATTCTAAGGGCGGCTAAGTAAACTTTGCGTATAGGACAGAAGCCATGACAAGCCCTGACTGTTTGGGATTTGGGGGTATGTTCTTTCGGTAAGCTACCTTGAGTTTGCTTGGCTTCACATAACCAACAAAAATAGTTTTCAATTGGTATTTGATATCTAGAGATCGAACCATGCTTAGTATATAACCCTACCGTAGCTAAAGGGATTAACCTTTTCTTGGATTTTGGTATTCAGCCACGCGGATTTCGATGAACCCTGAATCCTAAGCCCCCTAAACCCTACACCCTTAACCCTAAACCCTAAACCCTAAACCGCTGAGACCTCCAGGAAACCCTGAGCCGGCCTAGACTTTCGGCCGCACGACGCCCGAAACCGAGAGCAATCCGAAACATGGGTTGAGGGTTCAGGGCCCAGGGTCTAGAGTTGGCGTCGTTTAGGGTTTAGGGTTTACCTTAACCCCAAAGAACCTAACACTCATATGAAGAACTCATATTAGGGAACCCTAAAAAACTAGGATGCCCAGTAGTACCCTTATTCCCTTTTTGTAGTCCTAGGTTCCTTATAAAGTTACCCAATACCAAAAAGAGAGGCCTTTTTATTCTTAGGTTACTGGGTATCCTAGAAAAAGATCCATAACAAGATTTTCAACCACTAAGATGGGGCCGTACACCCCTGCAACCCCTACTTGTGCTGGTAGTTCCGGTAGCGGCGCAGAAGGATCATCACTACGGGATAGATATTCAGACCTTGAGTTCGGGGCTATGGTAGAAGCCAGAAAGTTGGAACATTAGTATCCTCATGCCCCTAAAGTAAAGTATACGGGATCCTAGCACAAATCCTCCTAAATCCATGTTCCAACTTTCTGGCTTCTATTGTATACTCTACCCAAATTAAGGAACCCAAAGTTTTAGGGCTTATGGCCCTTTTTAGGTTTTAGGGTTTATGGTTTAGGGTAGCCCACCTGCTGGTTGGTAGTGTTGCTCTATTCAAAGCTTCCAGGTCAGGAGTTTAAGGTTATATATATAAAGCGTGGTTTTGGGATTCAGGAATTGGGCTTTAAGCTACTAGGACCTACTAGGATCTCACGTCACACTAGGCTGTGCCAAATGTGTGCAGCTGACACTCCTGCCAAAGTGCTGCGTAGCTCTCCGTGCCCGAGTCGCCAAAGGAATCCGGGGTTTGGGGTTCAAGGAGCCTGAGTTTCTTCAACTTTCCAATCAAGAGCATGTAGGTTTAAAGTTTGCACCACTGACGAGACATCTCCAACATCTCGTGCGAAAGTGGCCCATGTGTTGGTGTGTTTGATTTTCGGTGCTCGGGAATGCCAATTTCACTCGGCTGACTACTGTACCCGGTTGTCAGGGCGAGCGTGTCTTTGCCGGCCCTTCCTCGAGACCCACGGAGTGCGCTTCTGCCAAGAGGGTTCTGGCACTCCCAACAACCTTCTGAAACGGTGCCGGGCTGTCCAGAATCTTGAACTTCAGCTGAGCACCTGAGCCGAGGAAAGCCCTCAAGCCTAAACCGTACGTACTTGCCGCAGGTTCTTATTAGAAACCTTGATATAGAATTAAATTATGGAGACCCTATAAGAACTAGGTTTTGGGATGTAAGCCCCAAGCGCTTTAGAGGATGGAATGCTCCGTGTGGCAGGCGCGGACCAGCGCAGGGGACGCCCGCGGGCTGTGTGCAGGCGTGCATTCGTATTCGTGGTAGCATGGGCGCCGCGGTGTTCAAGCCTTTCAGCTCAAAGCCTTAGGGCTGGGTTGTATAGGGTTTAGGGCTCTTGGGGGTCAATTTCTTAACCTTATAACGGCTATTAGGCTCTTGGCTTTATTGAGGGTTCACTTGTTCATGGCCCGGTGACGTTCGATGTCTGATTTGACAATGATGCTTGGCCTTGGGATTCCCTGTGACCTAGACCACCTGAACCAATCGAAAAGTCTTGGGTCTAGCTTGTGGGGTTTAGGGCTTAGGGTTCAGGGTTTAGGGTCAAGGTTTAGGGCAAGTTTAGGGGTTTGGGGTTTAGGGGGTGAGGGTTCAAGGTTAGTGCTTCGGAGTGCTTCGGGCAATGCAGATCAGGGCCGATAAAATCATGGAAGCTACGAGCACATGGGCAATAAGTGTGCCGTACCATTTGGGGGACTTAAAAACGGACCCTACGGCTGATGGACAAAATCCTGCATGACCCTAAGGACTCTAAACTATGGGAATTATGGTATCTTCCTTATAGTGGGTAATGCAGGATTTATACCATCAACCGTAGTTTAGACAACTACCCATGTGAAGTCAGAGCGAACCCCGGCAACCATCCAGAAACCTGCTGCTTTAAGGGTTTTGTGGACCCCCAAAAAACCTTCTTTTCAGAGTTCTCTACTTTGATTTCCTTACTTGTATGAGCCTTTAAGCTTACTTGAATTTGCTCTGCTTCTTAGAGGAGTACCGGAGAAGACAGAGTCCCGGAGCTCCTGAAAGTCGCACCGTTTTGGATTCACGGTCGACTCAAGTCTATGTAGCCCATGAGTAGTGTAGAGGCAGAAATAACTAGCAATACTGCTTTGGAGATTCCTTATGATAGTCATTTGTATACTATACCCCAAACCCTATTCTAAATAATAAGGCCCCCATTATAGTACCCTCATAGATCCCTTATAGCAGCCCTTCTAGACCCCTTTAAAGGAACCCTATTGGAATTGTTACCTGGAGGATCATGGGACGTAGTAGGCATGGTTATGAGTAGTATCTTAAGAGGGGTTATAGCATCGCTACCTTAACTATAACCCTAGTTGCTAAGTCCCATGATCCTTGAAGTAGAGCAACGGCTGTCTGGGTTTATTGTCTTCGGAGTTTGGATCGAATTAGAACCTAGGTCCATCTGGGTTTGCGGCGGTTTGAGGGTTTAGAATTTGGTGTGAGGCCTAGTGCTGAAGGTGTAACAGTAAGCCAATCAATGAGTATTTCGAAGCCACGTGATTGACAGCTACCTGAGGCTCGGCACTCTTTGCCGCAAAGCCCGTCAGCTTCCAGCCGGGCTTTGTCTCCGCCCCACTCTGAGCGAGAAAGGATATAAATATATGTATATATATATATATATACACCTACACATACCCACATACACACATGAACCTACATATATATATATATATAAACATGTGTGTGTATATGTATATATGTATATGTATATATATATATATATATATATGGTATATGTTGACCTCCGCCTGCCCATGTATGCAAGGGTCTGTGTCAATCCCCGTGTCTGCAGTGCAGATTCGAGGACTCTGCCAAGCTGGCTCAAGAAATACTCGAGACGTTAAGTTCGAGGCAAGCAGCTGGCATCGTCATGGAGCAAGAGCACGTTCTGAAACCCACATCCTACGATGGTCAATTTTGCGTGCTAAATTTGCAATGAAGTACAATAGGCCCAAATCTGACGTAGTGTAGGATCATGGGAGCAGTTGTCAGGAGTCGCATGTGAGTGCCAACCCAACTGTTGAAATCGCAGTGTAGGGTTTGCGGTTGCCATTCTGTGAGTGTCAGAGTCGAGGGTTCAGGTTGTCTGGGACCCAGAGTAGGCCCTTATTCCCTTTTTTTATGGTTTAGGTTCCCTTATAACCCCCTTTACACCAAAAAGGGCACCCTTTTTATTCCTAGGTTACTCTTAGGTCTAGAGGTTGTTAGGTCGGCACAATGGTGGGGCCAAGCTATGCTGACAAGTGGAAGACCATCAAGTCGCTTGGCCGAGACATCAGGGGAGTCTCGTACTAGCTATAGGGTTTAGGGTTTAGGGATAGACATCTAGACTCTAGACGGTGTTTGCCGTTGATTCAAGCCTTTTTTGGTATTGAGGTTTCCAGTTATTCAGACGTCTGATCAGCTGCAGTGTATTTGCAGATGAAGGCGTTGCACAGTGAGAGCGACTCTTGGCTGACACAAAGGTGTCACCTAAACCGAGACGTTAAAACCCAAACCCTCTAGGGTTACAAACTAATTTCCTATGGGTCCGCCATAGAGAGTTGATACATACCGATACTATAGCCTACTACAAAACCTCATTCCAACGCTTAGGGCGCCGACCTTGCAGTAAGGTTGAAGCTGAGTCCAAATGGGGTCTGCATTGCGACCATGGACTCGGGTGATGCCGGGGGGGTGAACTTGATCACCGGGACTCTCTTCAAGGAGCCGTATTGAGGGAGGTTTTACTTCTTCAAAGCACCTGGCACCGTTGGTGCTTCAAGGAGCCGTATATCCTCAAAATCCTTTGATCGCAAGTTTAAGTGGCCCTAAACCCTAAAAGCTAAACCCTAAACCCTGCAGACCCCAGACACCCTGTTAGCACAGAAGCCTTGGAAGCTCTATCCACCCCATAAGCCCTGCGAAGCCCTAGATTTGACAATGGAGCAAAAACGCCCTCGACCTAGTTGGTGAATTCTCAGTGCAACCTAGAGGCTCCTCCTATAGGTAGGATACCCTATAATTTACCATAGAAGGGTTAGGATAACCATATTCCAACTTTCTGGCTTTTACCTTATACTACCATTATGGAATTAGGGCCCTAAAACCATACTAAGGATGGTCTTTTGGGACCTGATTCCATAGTGGCAGTACATGAGGAGCCTCAGTGCAAAGACCCACATCCCAACCGCCAACGTAGACAGACAGAAGCCCTAAAGCCCTACCCAGGGGCCCCATAGTAGTTCCTTTTTGGGATTACTTTATAGGATTCTATATATGAACCCCAAAAAGGAACTACTTTGGGGCCTGCAGGTACACCCTAAACTCCGCAGTCGGAATCCCTAGGAAACCTAGACTGGGGGTTTTTGGTGTAGGGATCAAGGAAGGCTTGATCCTCAACGCTACCTGTAGCCGAAAAACCCTACCTCTTTTAGAGTTCCTTATTAGTTATGGCTTCTGTATATAATTCTTCGAAAAGGTCGGAATTTTGGCCACAGGTCGGCCCCAAGAGTTATCAACTCTGAGCCTTTCACCAGGAGTTTGGCGACATGGTCAAGCGCGTGGCCCGTGATGATGCCATTCGGGTTCTGGTGGTCCGAAGTGCCAATGTGCCGCGGCCACGCGTTACGGGGTTTTACACGTGCCGGGCTTCGGGTTCAGGGTTTAATTAGTTGTAGGGTCCTTAAGGGGGGGTGGTTCAAGGGGGGAGGGTACTAGGGAGCTTTGGGGAACCTTAGGGCCTTAGGGAAGCTTAGGGAGTATTGGGGAATAATGGGGATTACCAGGTTACCTACCCCCCTTGGACCACCCCCCCTTAAGGACATCCTAAATTAGGGGTTTGTTTTGGCGTCTTTTCTCGCTGTTACAGTAAGCAGTGGACTCGGACTGTGGATGTTGACTTTAGACTCAAGACAGAGCAGAGTGTCGAAAATGCCGATAGCGGTAATACAGATGGATACGCGACCAATGTCTTGAGCACTATAAGGGGAAAGTCTTGGTTGCCCAACATGCTTAGTGATGCCCCGTCTTGCTGTCAGGCGCCCAAGTCCTTTTGCAATCGAGGTCAAGTTTCCCACGAAAAGTTTGTGCTTGGCGCCAACTTGAAGCCTTTTCAGATTATAATGTCCCGAAACCCCAAGCCTAAACCCTAAACCCGAGCCGTAAAATAGAAGCCTGGACGATAACCTACGTGATTGGTTAGAAATAGTGAAATAGTTGTACAAAACTGGACTATAATATACCCCAGAGCCTAATTATACAGGCCTGTGTATTACACACCCAGTCCCCGAAAGTAAACCTCTAGCACACCCGTGCGCTGCACGGCGCATTAACTCCGCATCTCTGTGCAGCAAACCTTCGACCCGAACCCAAAACCTCGAGAGCTCCTGGATACTCTAACCACTAAACCCGCCCTTCGGAGTGAAAACTGAGTGAAACAACAACCGACCTTAAACCCGCAAACCCCAACGGCCAACTATGTGAAAGCGAGGAGCATTTTTGGCTGGCGCACCTCGATGTCAACAGTATCCTGTGCCCTGGCAAGTGGGATTCTCGAATCCTAGGTTCCAAACTGGAGGATTTATGGGGTTTAGGTTTGAGGTTTCGGGCTTGGATTTTGGGTTGTGGATCTGCGCCTACTGGATCACAGATTTGCAGATTGCCCTGAGCCCCAAATCCTAAACCCTCAACCCCGAAAGGCCCTAAACCCCAATCCCTGAACCCCTAATTAAACCTTAAAGCCCTATAGATCCCTTATAGTACCCTTATAGATCCCTTTAAAGGAACCCTTACAAGCCTACTCCCCCCCCCCTCGCCATGCTGTGAGGAGTGAGCCGAAACCTCCCACAGAGCGCGGCGCGGTGCTCAATGAGCCTTGCTCCAGTTATAAGTATTTTATGGGGATATTACTGCCTTACTGGGCCTCACTATAAGGGGTTTTATATGTGACATCCCTATCCTTGGTCCGGTGCCGATCTGGTGTTTTTACTTAGATAGCGAACGGGGGAACTTTAAACTTTTTGGCCTTATATATTAGCTCTATCTTAGAAAGGTTGAACTTTTTGGGGCCCAGCTGTTGAAGAGGAGAGTATAAGCATTTAATAGGGATATCATGGGATATCCCTACCTTACTAAGCTTCACTCTAAGGGGTTTTATATGGGATATCCCTATCCTATCTTTTTGCTTGTGTTCGTTTTTGGGGGGGCCCTAGAGCTCCAGTTGTCGGAGTTACTTGACGTCGGGGGTGTCATCTTGCTATTCAGGGTTTATAAAGTGCAGGGTGTATAACTAACCCTCTATTGTGGAGGAGCTAAGGAGCCAGGGGTGATGATAATCCCTACTTAATATAAGGAGCTAAAGAGCCACGGGAACCCCAAAACCATTGGTTAGATAAGCCTTTCGTCAAACATGTGCGGGTCTCCTGCATGTGCGTCCCCTACTTCTCCTCAGGGGTACTTAGAAATACTTTTTAGTTTTTGGTCATGATAGTCCCTAAAAAATGGCTAAAATTACAATTTTTGCCAGGGTTCTAAGCTCAGTATAGTCTCGAAACCCGAAGTTTCACACTCAGGGCTACTTTGCTGTGCTCGGTCCTAGAAGTACTTGCTCGCGCGAGTTGAACCATGCTGGTCCATGCTATGTAGGATTCTGATAAAGAAACCTTAGGCCTTTATTAGGGCTCCTTATAAGAATCATTTTGGGGTTATAGGCCCAGGTTTTTTTTTTTATCAGGTTCCTACATTACTGATCACTCCGGTTGCTTACCTTGGATTAGTAGGGAATGGAGGAATGGGGTACAATTATAACTACCATTACTACCATTCTTCCATTCCCTACTAACCAAAGGTAGGGTTGAAGAGCTCGTCAGGCTGTGCGCATGCCTGAATTCAGGATGCAGCCTGTGAGTTTGATTCCAAGTTTCGGCAAGATACGATTGATGATCTTAACCTTGCATTACCCATAATAGGGAATATGTGGGAATTATGGCATATTCCTTATTATGGGTAATGCAGGATTTATAAAATCAACAGTATTGCATGCGTCATCTCATCACCTGCAGAGGCCGATTTAGTCATGGCAGTTTTGGCAGGGTTAGCTTTGCGTTCAAGGTATCCCTAAATCTTGAGCTACCCCAAAAGCCTGAAGCGACAATCCCAAACCATGAAGCCCCGATGTCCTGTATTTGCGGTTTGCCAGTTGGTTGTTGCTTGTTTGTGGATGTGCTTCTGTTGTCTTTTTTGTTTGGCCACGTGTTGAGAGTTCTCTGTGATATGTCAGCTTCTGTTGATGCTCTGTCTTTCTCCTACCTTAAACCTTGAACCCCTAAACCACTACACTGCAAATGGGCAGAGGTCTAATATCCCAAGCAAAAAACCATGGCTATTCATATCCATGCAAGACATGCGCAGCTTGGTTCATTCCACACCATGAAAGCACAAAGTGCTATCTATACTCAAACCCCGGATCCCAAGCGTTTAGTTCGAGTTTCAACCGGCTTTCGCAGCTTTAACGTTCTCGGGCTGGGGCTTCTGGAAGTGTTCCCAGCGATTCGGAATTCGAAGTCTGCTTCTGCATTAAGCCCTGAACCCTAAACCTTAAACCCTGCCTAAACCCTAACCATGGATAAACCAGATGCAAGGAGTGGCACTCCAACATGGAGATCCTGCGGACGATGCCGAAGGCCAGCGATTTGGTTTTGAGATGTCAGTCCATTTCTACGCTAAACCCTGAACTTTAAACGCTATAGTTCTATCTTAATTCCGCAAGTCCTTGAATCGCCCTTAAAACTCCAAATGCGCTACACAACCAGTTTAAGAACCCTTCAAAGGAACCTTGATCTAAGTGTTAAGGCGCCTGCAACTCTAAGACTCCTATAGAACCCTCTGAAGAACCCTTCGCAGGAACCCTGGTCTAAGTTGGTAGTTGTCAATGTTAGGGTCCCTTTGGGGGTCCCTATACTGATACGGCACCTAATATCTAGGGTACCCCAGAAGGGACCACAATCTTGACAACCACCCAATAAGTATTAAGGCACCTCTTAAACCCGTATAGACCCCCTTTCCAAGAACCTCTTCGAAGGAACCCTGATCTAAGTAGAAATGCCATCCTAAACTCTACACCCTTCAGGCGACAATCGCAGAGCTCGCTGGTCGAGTCGGTGGCGGAGGAGTTTTGCTTTCAGGGGACGTTTATTGTTGGGTTTGGGAAAGTTTTTAGGGTTTAGCGGTTTGGGGTTTAAGGTTGGGAGGGTTTATGGGTTCAGGGCTATCGAGTTGGGGGGTTCATTATTTGGTTTGGGGTTTAGGGATACGATGTAGCGGCAAGGGAGCCCAAGACTGTTTAGGCTTCTTTTTACACTCCAAAGGCCTGCAAGGAATGTTGGACCTGAGAAAGTTTACGGTTTTTTCCATGGGCAAAGCCTGTTCTTTAATTTCGACAGGCACCCTGAGCTCTAAACCCGAAGCCCTAAAGAAGGGTGCACTTGGAAAGCGTTCGAACTCTTACCAATCCCAAGCCGTCTTCAGGTTTTGGGGTTTAGGGGTTAGTCTAGGGTTACCGTTATAGGGGCCTAAATAAGTACAATATCATTCGTTAGGTTCCTTATCATAACCACACGATGATATACACTGAAAGCCTCATTCTAACAATCAAGCCCGATGCATTACAGAACCCTGCTATAGATCCCTTCTAGACCTGTTATTGAACCGTTTAAAGGAGCCCTAGAATTGATTATTACGGCCCCTACATTGGGGGGCTGCCGGTTTGGGGGGATTTTGGGATTTTGGGTCTAAAGTTAGGGCCCTACACCCTAAACCTGAACCCTAAACCCCAAAACCCTAAACCCTTTGAGGGCTCTCCGAGTCTGAACCCACTCCAATGTATGTCCGTATGTATATATAAATATATATATATATATATATATATCTGTATGTATATACACATGTTGTATGTTCACACACACATATGTATATATATATATATATGTTTATGTATATGCAGATGCCAGCTCAACTTGCTGCGGCGACCGCCGCAGCCTCGCTTCCGAGGTTTACGTTTTAGGTTTCCTGTATAGATCTGAGCCAGGCCACGAGTTCGCCCTCAACTTCGACATGCGCTTCGGGGTCTATGGTGTGACCAAGATCTGCTTCTTGGCACTGTCCATTTGTGTATCTTCGGCGTGAAATCCAAAGAATGTGAGTTGGACCTGCTCTCAATACTCAGTGGTTGGGGTCAGCATCAGCGGCTTTCGATACGAGTCCATTGATAATCTTGGTGGGGTTGTCGCAGTAGCATAATTTCAATCTGCCTCAGGACATTTCGGCTTCTGTAATCCTTTACCAAGGAGGTTGTGATCCTGCGCTCAAAGCCCACAGAGCCTGGGTTTCTCAGATTGCATACATCCTACATTCTAGACGAACTTGTAACATCCGAAGGTCAGATGGAGGTCCCGCTTGGCATCCTTCCGGGGGGTGGCGCCTGCGTGCAGCATGGCTTCAAGCTATATACTACCTAACTCAGGGCTTAATGCCAAGTACGGCTTACATGTTCGGGTCTAGGGTACCAGTGTATCGCAGCGATAAACATTCCAAACGATCAATACACCTTCCTCCATAAATCCTCACCGTAGCCCGTACGAGGCAGATTGGAGGCAGTATGTAACGTGGCTCTTCTTGGGTCGGACTTCGGCTGCGGAGGGTCTTCCTTAAAAGATCGATGTTAGAAGCATTCTTTGGGGCATGGCTTCTCAGAGTTCGGCACGGACAGATGCTTCAGCATTTGCACTTTCGGCATGCGACAGCACACGTTTCGGGCGATCGCAAAAGCAAAAGAACTCGGACTGGCTATGCTGCCGCGGCGGGTTTTCGACGACTGCCGGAATCATGCCGGTGATTAACATGGAAAGACTATATTCTACAAGACAAAGCTATGCTGGGGTGTACTATGTTACACCATGTTCAACAATGTCATACTTTGTTTTGCCGTAATATACCATACCATACCACCATACCAACCATGCTATCCTATACGATATTCTCCTGGGCTAGACTTCATAGTACTATGTTCTGCTGTTCTACAGCATGATGCTATACCATGCTACAGCATGTCGTGGACCAGGCAACTCCACAACGAGGTTTGAGACAGTTCCCACCTCGAGGCGGTCTCTTGTGAACTCTTACACAAACCTCTTCAACCGTATGAAATACTTGTTCATCCAAAAAGCCTTTAAGAAATCCTTATCCTTACCCCTGAGCGCTTTTTAGAACCGTATCTCTGCTTGTACCGTATGCCCGGTTGAAAGCAATAAGGAACCTCCGGCGCTTGCTGGGCGCCGGCCGGGCAATGGAGGTTAGCGTGATAATGTAGGAACCTGATTAAGAAACCTTGGGCCTCTAACCTCCAAAACAGTAGGGTTCATATAAGGAACCCTAATAAAGGCCCAAGGGTTCTTAATCAGGTTCCTACAATAGGGTTTACTGTACGGTTCAGAGGATTCATGGGTTTGAGGTGCAGGGTTTTTGGTTTGGGGCTCAGGGAACCCATGGGTTCGCGGCTCTAGGTTACAGGAATTTGAAGTTATTGAGGGGGTTTCGGGTGTAGGGTTTTACAAGCTTAAGAGTTTGGGGTGTAGGGCTTAGGGCTGCAGGCATCTAGGGCAGGTCTTTATGAAAGCTCACAGGATCTGTTGTTCTTACTTTTTCCATTTGTGTGGCTCTCGTTTGAGGTGTCGAGTTCACCCATGGGCTTGACTGCAAAGTTTGGGTTCCTCATTATCTTGTGTCCTGCTTCCGGGGTACTGAAGGTGATGATCCTACTGTTTCATGGTGGGATTTTCTGGTAATGCGGCTCCTAAACTCCCAAATACGACCTGATAGGATACGTCTGTTTGACTTACATATACACATGTCTCTCTCTCTCTCTCTCTCTATATATATGTGTGTGTATGCATACACACACACATATATATATATATATATATATACATGTGCATGTCCATGTACATGTACGTACATACATACTCACATACCATACCATACCATACCATACCATACCATACCATACATGCCATACGCACATGCATCCATGCATCCATGCATGCATACATCCTTGCATCCACGCATAGATACATCCATACACACACCTACATATGCATACGTACATGCATATATGCATAAGTATGTACGCATGTACGTTAATACATATATATATATATACACATAGATGCACGCATGTGGGTGTACAGGTACATATACATACATATATATATATATATATATATATACACATACAAATAAATGCGTACATCTACCTATCTGTCTATCTATCTATATATATGTATGTATATATACATATATGCTGATGAAGAGAGCATGCACATAACGAACATATAGTAGTATATGCGTATGTTCATGTGTATGTTATTGTACAGCATATGAGCTTCTGTGCTCTCTGGATTCTATATCTGTAAAGATTCGGATCTGTGTGGTTCGGATTGGATTTGAGGCTCTCGTGGCTGAGGGTTCAGTATTCAAGCTTATGGCTTCGTGAGCTTGCGTCGACGGCTCTAGACTCTGTTTAGACTTCGGGAACTGGAGTCAATATCGACGAGGACTGGGGGGGTGGGGGATGGCTGTAAGTTTGAGTGGGTAGTTGTCAAAATTATGGCCCCTTTTTGGGTACCCTAAACATTAGGTGCCGTATTTTAATAGGGAAACTCTAAACCCTAAACCCCAGGGTTTTAGGGTTTAGGGTTTTCCGCTGATACATTCAGCATCTTTCAACACAGGTGGTGCTGTCTGGAGATGATGTGGATGCCCAGACAGCAGACACTTGGCAAGGTATTGTGCAGGCTCACGCTCGATTTCGGCTGGAACTAGACATCCTTGTGTTTGGGAGAATCTGGCTGTAAGGTAGAAAAGCCAGCCTCAACGCCTCAACGACTATAGATTCGTGTGTCGCGTGGGTCCAGTGGTCAAGGGTTTGCAAGGGTGCACATAACCATAACGATTTAGCGATCATGCGTTGGGGCTTATGTTTGAGTTTTACCAGGTACAGTCGAAGTGTTTGTCTCGGCGAGCACTGCGTCGAGGTCGATGGCATGAAGGACACCATCCTATGTCTGTAGGATTTGACACGTTGTGCTGGTGGTCAACATCTACCTATCTTATGCAGAAGCAAGAACAAAAGCCTAAGCACAAACACGGCACCTTATAGTTGTTTAGACCTAAACCAGAAACCCTCAACAGTAGGCCCTTGACACCTACACCCTAAACCCCAAGCCCGAAACCCTATAGAATCCTAATTGCAACCCTTAAGCCAACCCTAAAAGTAGCCGTTCACGCCCCAAGCAGCGGAATCAAAGGAATCCTAATCCCTAAGCCCTACAAACCCTAAACCCTATAAACCCTCAACCCTAGACCCTAAAACCCACGATCAAAGGAATCCTAAACCCTAATCTAAACCCTATAAACACTCAACCCTAAACCCTAAAACCCTTAAAATCCACAAGCAAAGGAGCGCTGGGGTCTCCTCAACCGCTGCTTCGAAGACAAAGCGAAGCTTCGAGCAGCCCGGCCCCGGAAGAAAGACTGAGTTTAGGGTTTACTATAGGGGTCTAAATAATTGTGAGGGCTCCTTACTATAATTGTAGTATCCTATTCTAATTATTTAGGCCCCTATATTAGGGTGGATCGTAGGGTTTAGGGTTTATGGGGTTCGGGGTTCAGGTTGAGGGTTTAGGGCTTATTGAGTTTAGGGTTCAGGGTGGATCCTCGGTTTTAGGGTTTAGGGTTTATAGGGTTTTGGCATTTAGGGTTTATAGGGTTTAGGGAGTATAGGGTCTAGGGTTTAGGATTAGGGTTGTTCATTTAAATATGTGTATACGGTATGCATGCTTGGACGGATTCATGTAGGTGTGTGTGTGTGTGTGTGTGTGTGCATGCAGGCATGGATGCGTGTACAAATACAAGATACAAGTGTAAGAAAAACACGTATACAAACAATGCTCAGATGTTTATGTGTGTGTTTACATATATATATATATGTATATATATATATATATATATATATATATATATATATATATATATATATATATATACGAATATGTGTGTGTGTGTGGTTTTATAGTTGTATGTACATACGTAAATTTTGCTAACATTGTTTTACACTCGCTTGCTCGTGTTTTTTACCCGTATTTGTTGTCTCCAGGTGTTTATATGGGGCAAGGATGACGAGGGTAGGCCCTCAACCCCAAGCAAGCGGGATGTTTGTCTTTTGGACTTTGTGTGTTTAAGAGGATCTCATTTACGCATGTCAGTGGGAGGCTTCGAAGGGTCCGCGCTGAATATTATGATATTGTGTTATATAGCTAACATTTTTGCGTTGTATTATAGGCATAGTATATTCTGTAAAGTATTAACTCTCTCTCTCTCTATATATATATATATATATATGTATATCTTTACGCATACACAAATGTGTATATACATGTGTATATATATAATACAATTAATTAATTAATTAATTAATTAATTAATTAATTAATTAATTAATTAATTAATTAATTAATTAATTAATTAATATATATATATATATATATATATTCGCCTACCGAAAGAGTTTCGATCTTGGGGTTTGCAGGGCGTGCAATGCTGAAGGATGCTATTTGCAAGCAGGGTGTCGGTTCAGGACGCTTAAGAAGCAGCTTCACATTCACGCTTTCGGGTTCACATAAGGTAGGGTAAGTATGGGATGTAAATCCTAAACACTAAACCCAGGATACTACCGCAGCAGAATGCATTGGGTGTGACAAATTTGGAGGATACTGCCGGAAAGGCGGGCTTAGGGGTTGCGGGTTTGGAGGCTTCAGGTACGGGCTTAGGTTGCAAGGGTTGAGGGTTACGGTTACGGTTTCAGAAAACGGAAGTGGCAAGCAGAGATAGTCGTCATGGCAGTCATCACCCATCTTATATCAAGGGTACGACTTGTACCGTGAAGAACGGTGGTACTGACAATGGGAATGATACTTGAGAACTTCGAGTAACCTAGTAGCAGGCATGCTGATATAGATGGCCAAGGCCGCCTTACTAGTCTTAGATAGTGAACAGGGGAACTTTAAGCTTTTTGGCTTTATATATTAGCTCTATCTTGGAAAGTTTGAACTTTTTGGGGCCCGGTTGTTGAAGAAGAGAGTAGTAGCTTTCATGGACCACGTTCCTTATTCCTCGACCATGCGGCATATGAGATTCAATACATATGCATGTCATTGTGGTTGATTTGTTCGCCAGGTTTCGGATGCAGTCGTAGGTATCAGATTTTTGGGCTCGATGTGGGCTTCGTCACTGTACGGTCTTGTTGGATTTTCATCGCCGGGTTGACAGCGCACCATGGTCGGCAAGGTTAGCTGCAGAGAGTTGTGGCCAAGTAGTTCTCAATGAAAAACTTTATCTTTCAGCCCTTATCCGTACAGCCTGAACCCCAATGCATCAAACCGCAAATGCCTGACCCTCCAAATCCTGAACGCTAAACCCTAAAGTCCTAAACCTTAAACTCCGACAGCTCGGAACCCTAGACCTTAAGGTTTAGAGTTGAGTGTTTAGGGTTTAGCGTTTAGGGTTTAGGGTTTAGAGTTTAGAGTTCGGATTTAGGGTTTAGAGTTTAGAGTTTAGAGTTTAGGGTTTAGGAGGGTTCAGGGTTTAGAGTTTAGGGTTTAGGGTTTAGAGTTTAGGGTTTAGGAGGGTTCAGGGTTTAGAGTTTAGGGTTTAGGGTTTAGAGTTTAGGGTTTAGGGTCTAATCCGAAAGCCAGAAAGCCAAAACCCTAAATCGCAGGCACATGTCGATGCTTTGGCTGCCCGGTTGGCTTCTTTTCCGCCTGAGGCGGGGGGGAGTGCAAACCTCTTACACTTTGTGGCTTAGGGCTTGGGCTCAATGCTCCTGGTTTGTGGGCTTTTGGGTTGAGGACACCCGCAGATACCGCTGTACATGGCTGTACGAAGTCCTCCTTGTCGAAGCACTAGTGCGGCATCGAATACGCATGCTTATGCACCTCAATCTAGCCTGGCCCCCAACCAAAGCCTTCTAGCTTGAGTTTTCCAAGGAGGTAGTCATTGAAGATGGGAGTTTCGGCATCCTGACATAGCTTGGGGGCTGAACCTAGTCCCACAGCTCCGACGCCCAAACAGCTGTTCTGTTGAAGTTGGTGAGGATGTTGCAGTTTAGGTCTTGCACGCTGATGCGCAGGATAGAGCCGAGGGTCTGGAGATCAATATTCGTTCTGGGCAGGGGGTCGAGGCAGTAGCACACAGGGATCTGTAGCAGGTTCCACTCTTGGAAGAATATTTGGCTGAAATGTGCATTAATTATCATTCACTCCCGCAACCATCTGCTGACCGCAGAAAGATCGCATCGGCCAGTGCGAAGCAACCTCGCAAGCCGGCTTGATGTAGAGCCCTGCATAGTAAACCCTCGTTCTTGCAGTGCCTTCATGTTGACATGCCAGTTAGGCTGCTTTTACATATCCTGATGAAGGGACCACAGATTTCCTTCTAATGCATGGGTGCACATGATGTCGCTGTTTTTACTTTCCTCTCCCCTCCAGCGCTTCCACCTTCCAATATGGGAGTTTCCGAACGCATTTTGGGGTCCTTCTAATAAGGATCCTACTATTTAGAGTTCTTACTTAGGGTCCCCTCTTTTCGGAAACCCCCATATGGTCAAAGGGTCGAAGCCAGACCACTCCATCTTCCAACACGTTTTGCTATCAGAGTTGAGTGTTTGGGTTTAAGTTTAGTGACACCACACCGAACAATGCAGTATTTAGTTTAGGGGGTTTAATCATAGCTAGAACAAGGCTTTGAATGTGGGGTATAGCTAACTAGAATCTGTGGCCCTGAGTTATTCAGGCTTCTACTGAACTTCTGCACCTACAGAAACCTGCTGGCCTGAGGCACTGCGCTGTGCGAAGGAGGCCTTTGGTAGGAGCTTAGTCGGTGCAGTCTTCAGCATCCACAGCTTAGGGTTTTGTTCGGGGTTTCGGTGTCTTGCAACTCCCATCATCATGTCGGCCAATTCCCAACAAGATCCAGAGGCTCCACTGCAAAAAACATGGGAGCGATGGACAGATCCCTAACTAACCAACCTCGAGAGCTGCCTGCTGCCGGCATGTCGCTGGCATTTCACGGGCTATCATCCAACGCTTCCTCTTAAAGTTATGTCTTGAAGTTGCTTTGAAGGATCGAGGTGTTCTGCTAAAGCTTGGGAAGTATGCCGTAGGGTTTAGGGCGGAAGGGTCAGGGATCTCGACGGATGGGGTTGCGGGTCTAGCGTCCAGGAATCAGAGTCACGATTGCAGTGGGAAGAGTTTAGGCTTTTAGGGCTACCGGGCGGATGTGTGCAGGAAACCCTGATCTGTCGGCCCGAGATCTTCAACACTTTCCTGACGCACCTTCCACCCCAAACCCCAGGAGCCTAAACCCCTAAATTCTACTCCTAAACCGCAAACCCGTAACCCTGCAACTTGAACACTCTAAGACGTAGTTCGTCCCTGAACCGCTGTAGGTGCCTCAACTACCCCATATCAAGAACCACTGACCCCAAACGCTAAACCCCCCTAAACCCTAAGCCCCCCTCAACCGCCTGGTAGGCAGTGCTGGCAGCCGAGCGAATGCCTCACACGGAGGCAGCGCGAGTTGCGACCGTGCAAAAGTCCTAAACCTAATTCCTAAAGACTTCCAGCACAATCATAGGCTGTACTTTAGTATGTTTGGGCCCCAAATTTATGTAGATACTAAACTATCACGTGGACGCTTTGGGATTCAGGGGCCACCTTGTTACAAGCTGAATCCCTTGTCTAATCTCTATGTACTCTGATGTTTACGAACTACAAAATATGACAAAGCCCGTTCTAAGTATGATGGCCCATCTGTACCTCGAATATATTAGGATCCATATTAAGAACCCTAAAAAGGACCCAAGGTTTCTTAATCAGGTTCCTACATTAGGGTTTTAGGGCTTAGGTCGTTTATGCAAGATTTTATCGGACGTCCCATGCGAGAAGAACGCAGGCGATCCTTACTGGAGTAGCTAGTTCCCTAACTGATTCCGTCTAACTACATCACCGCCTTCGCTGTCTTTGGCGTTGGCAGAGCTTAGGGCGTTTAGGGTCTAGGGCCACCCTACCTATAGTCTCCATTGTAGTTCCTTTTTTTTGGTTATCCAAAATCTCTATTAATTATAGGTTCCTAACCATAAAACTGGTTAACCAGAAAAAGGAACTACAATGGAGACTATAGGTAAACCCTAAAGCCCAAACACCAGGCGCTGAAGGAGAACCTGATGCTTTTCTACCGCTCTACTCGGGGACCAGAGGCTAGGCTACGCATGGAGCCGGGGCCTCGATCGCGGGTCTACAGGGGCCTGAATAGTTACCAATATTAGTTTGGTGGTTCATTAGTATGATTATAGGATAACGGGTCCCCAAACCCTATTTGTAATTACTAAGGCCCCTATATTACATTATATGCTTTAGCAGTCGAGCCTGAGTGAAAGTGAAAGATGTAGCACAGTGTGAGTTTGCGGGACTTGCAAGCTGTCATAGGAGGCCAGAAAGGGTTTTAGCCAATGGGGGTTTAGTAGGGATTAGGGTTCCCATAAGAGGGTTCATATTAGGGAATCCGTACCCCAAGAATCTTAAACCCCCCTTATGGCCTCCCATCATTGTCATCGTTTCGACGAGTTCAGGTCTTTCCTCAAGAACGGTGGCCAGACTTTGGCTGGTGAGCAAGAGCTGCAGAGAACACTCAGCAAGCTCTGATGTGCCAGGGTTTAGGGCTTAGGCTTAGGGTTTGGGGTTTAGGGCATAGGGTTTCAGGCTTAGGGTTTAGCACCCCCGCAGCCAAAGTTGCTTCAACTCCTGCGAAAAGCACTGAGCCTGAAATCTCTACTGCCCAGGGATACGCTTCAGCTGCATCTTCAATGGGCTATCGACATGGCTTAGGTTTCGAATCATTGGGTTTTAAAGCTGCATAGGATAACATTGGTCTAGCTCGGATTCTTTGCATACTTTATGTGTAAGTGTAAGCTGCAGGGTCCAAAAGCCTGGGACGGGAATCGAATGGGGGTTCTCCTTGTTGCCCCTTCTTCGGATTGTTGTGTCATGTATTCTCGTCCACCCACCTACCTCAATGGACTCGATAGGCCCAACTTCGCAGACCGACAGCCAAAACACTGAAACCAACTACCTTAAGGAGCTGTAGTAATGTAGTAGCCGCCAGAGCGTGTCCAGAACGCAGCAAAGGCCTTACGCCTTATGCCTCGAGCCTGTGTGAATGCAGGTTTTCGGTCAGGCGACTGCTTCGGCAAAAAGATGCGATGCGACGTGACAAGTGACCAGCACGACGAGGGAAGTGACCTCTACGCATAGGCGCCATAGTTGTTCCTTTTTGGGATTACCTTATAGGATTCTAAATATGAACCTCAAAATGGAACTACTATGGGGCCTATGGGTAAGTACACCTCAGAGCAGAACATAGAAGATTCCTAGTACGGCGGCTGGCCATCGTTGCATGACCCTTAACCCTAAATGCTGAACCCTCTGTGTGTGTGTGTGTGTGTGTGTCTGTGCATGCAGTGTAGCTCGACGATCTTTTGAGATCTGCGTTAACCAGCTTATGTTTAGGATTCTATAATAGCCCAAAATCGGAACTGCAATGGAGACTATGGGTCTTACTTCGTGCATGTCCAGGCACACAAATGCAATGTATGGTTCGGTTTTCCTAGTAGCTGAGTGGATACACTTTACACTTTTTTGGGGTAATATTACCCACTATAAGACTTAAAGTGTACACTTTTGGGGGGCTTATGAACTCAGCAACTAATTTGTTGTATGGGACGAGCTCATTCACCCGACTAAGGGAAACATGTTTTGGGGTGGCGCAATCTTACGCGCCGGTAGCCGAAATTGCGATGACAGTGCACTCTGGGCATTGTCGCATCAAGCCCCAAACTCCTACAAGCCAGTAAAACCCTGAACTTTACCCCTTAGATTCCTTGTAGAACAATGCAGGCCCTATAGACCCTAAACCCTAAACCCTAAACCCCTAAACCCGCGAAACCCCTAAAGCCTAGCTGATTCCTTCTAGAATTGCAGACCGGAAGGTTTTAACCCTTACAGATCCCGTATAGCAGCCTTTCGGGCTCCTTATTGAACCCATTCTCAATCCTAGCTATAGGCTTTAGGGTTTAGGCTTTCGGGTTTAGGCTTTAGGGTTTAGGCTTTAGGGTTTAGGCTTTAGGGTTTAGGCTTTAGGGTTTAGGCTTTAGGGTTTAGGCTTTAGGGGTTTAGGCTTTAGGGTTTAGGCTTTAGGGGCCTAGGGTTTAGGGGTTTGGGGGTGTAGGGTTTAGGCTCTAAACCCTAACCCGTCGTGTCTCTAAGGCACACCACAGCGCTGGCTGAGGGCTGAGGGCTCGAACGGTCCGGCATAGGGCTGAGCGTTTAGGTCTAACGGGACTTATAGTAAGTCAGGTTATAGTAAGGTTACAGTAAAATGAGGATTACCCGGCCCTACTTAGGGCACTTACTTATAATTATAACCCAAATTATTACCCTGCCCTACTTGCTAAGTCTCTTGAGGCTGAAGCGTAAGGTTACAAGTATATGTAAGGTTACAGTATGAAAAGGATACCTACCGCTCGCAGGGCACTCATAGCCCAAAGTCATAACTCTGCACTACTTACTGAGTCTCTTGAGCCGTTAAGCTACAGGGTTCGGCTTAGGGCTGCGGTTTAAGGTTCTGGGTTGGGCTAGGGTGCTTGGTTAAGGGTTCTGGGTCTAGGGGTCAGGGTTGGGGTTTGGGCGGTTTAGGGTTTAGGGCTTACTTACAGCAACCGAGACCCCCTTAGAAATAGACCCCCTTAGAAATTGAAAGTCGTAAATGCACCAGTTTTTAAGGGTCCCTATTCTTACCTTTGGTTAGTAGGGAATGGAGGAATGGGGTACAATTATAACTACTATTACTACCATTCTTCCATTCCCTACTCACCAAAGGTAAGTATTCAAAAGGTACATTGGTTTCTCTAGGCAGGGCTAAGGTTCCGGGTTAAGGAGTTAATTAGATTCAAGGTATCTCCTCCTTTTCCCCGCCAGGTTTGATCCGCGCCCGAGTTTGTTGTGGGGTTTTGTTGTACCAGCTGAACCTTGGCAGTTTCACCGATTGAGCATCGAAGGTGAGCCGGAAAACGACTGGTAACGCAGATGTTGGGCCCCAGAGCCTAAACCCTAAATCCCTCAAACCCAAACCCTAAAACCGAAAACCCTAAAACCTAAATCCTAAAACCCTAAAACCAAAACCCCAAAACCTAAAACCCTAAAACCTAAACCCCAAAACCCTAAAACCCAAATCCAAAGCCATAGACCGTGAGGTTGGGTGCCGAGGTTTACTACTATTTGCTTAAGAACCCCCCCCAAAAAATTAAAAAATATATTCCTTATGGGGGTAATATTGGGATTATTATTTTTATTTTTGGGGGTTTCTTAAGCAAATAGTAGTTTAGCTCGGCTGCCCAGGCCTGCACCCGGAATCGCGAAGAACCCGAAACCTCTGCTCGAAAGCTTTACTCGCCTGGGCCCAACAGGGCCCATGTATGGGAGTTTTCGGAAACAGGGGACCCTAGTATCGTACCCTAAATAGTAGGGTAAATATACACATTTTCAGAAACCCCCATATTGCAATGACAGACATAATATTAGATTGCAAGCTCCCCATATCATAATGGAAACCCCGAAACCCTACATTATAATGTAAACCACCTCGTTATAATAGAAGCTCTAAATGTCAGGTTATAATCTAGAACAAACACATGTTTGTAATATATACCTCTATGAGCCCGATCAGGCACGGGGCTTCATAGTGTGAACGGAAAGAACTTGAAGCTCAAAGCCAGGCTTTTGGAAGAAACTCGGTTTAGGGTTCAGGGATTACGGGTTTAGGGCTTTAAGGCTCAGGATTGAAATTGTTTTAGGGGTTTAGGGTTTAGGATTTAGGGGTTCTAAGCTTTGGGGCTTAGGGAATACGAGTTCGGCAGGGTTTTTAGGGTTTCGAGTTCGGCAGGGATTTTTAGGGTTCGTGTTTGGTAGGGTTTTTAGGGTTTCGTGTTTGGTAGGGTAGGGGGTTTAGGGTGCAGGTTTCAGGTTGCACCGTCATGCCTAATTAGTCGGCTTCGGGTGTTGGACTTTCGGGTACATACTCAATTGCCAGCCCTAAACCCTAAACTTTGAATCCTTGAGCTTTGAACCCTAAACCCTAAAACCCTAAACCCCAGTTTCAGAAGATGAGCGTGCCAGCGCACGGCCCGCGCTTTTGGTAGGATCCGACTTAGAGGTTCATGGGACTTAGTAACTAGGGTTATAATGAAGGTAGCTATACTTTCACTGATTTATAACCCCAATTAAGGTACTTACTATGTCCCATGAACCTCCAAGTATCAGATGGAAGACCTCGGAAAAGGAATCCCAGGTTCACAGTTACATAGAGCTTCAGCTACCTAAATAGTAGGCCACTGGGGTATATATGTGGTTGGTAACCTACTATTCAGGTAACTGGAGCCCTAGGGTGTGCTATTGTTGCGCAGTTGTGTTCGAGATCATTCATAGGAGGCCAAAAAAGGTTTTAGCCAAGGGGGGTTTAGTAGGAATTAATTAGGGTTCCCATAAGAGGGTTCCTATTAAGGAATCCCTACCCCAAGATTCTTAAACCCCCCTTGTTGGCCCCGCATCAAAGTTAAGAAACTCTCCTTCGGGGAACGGTCCGGGTCAGAGCCTAGGGTTGAGGGCTAATCCCTTCCTTCTAAGGTTAAAACGCCCCCCCCCCCCCGGCGCCCTAATGTAAAACAAGTTTTCGGGATTTGGTGTTAATATTATTGGGGTGGGAATCGGGGCATCCGGGTATGAGCCGGATTGACAGTAATTAGTGTTCTCATTTTCGTGATTTTGCATCCTAGGCTGCCTCGAGTTCAGGGTTTCAGTTCCACGAATTTGATGTATTCCGGAACGCCTGGCCCCGAGTGGTAGAGCTCCCGAGCATTTCCTGGAGTTGCAATGAATGGGTTACTGAGCAGTGGCCTTGGTGAACGTGCACGAAACCGCAACACCAAAACACAACATCCAAGGAGTGGAGGGTTAACGCCAGGGTTTAGATTGAGAGCTCTGCACCAGCATAAAGCCCGCTCTAGCGCGAGGAAAGTCCGAGAACAGCAGCAGGCCAAGCAGACACGGCGGCGCATCTTGGCAGCCATCTGTCAGAGCTACAGAGCGGTAGGACGTTTCATGTTTGATGGCCGGTGTTGTCTTAGTATCATGCATGTGCGCTGCAGCTGTGATAATATTAGAGTCGGCTCATGGTATGCATTTGTTGGAATTCGTGCTTCGCATTTACTCGGCGTCTGCTGCCTCAGGGAAATGATGTCACGGTGATATGGAGGATTACGTTGACGATGACGACGATCCGCACGAACCCTATTGAGCTCATGACTATGGGTACTCGTTCTGTTGCTGGTAACGGCCGTGATTTCTTCATGCTGGTGACAGTGATAGGGCCAGCAACACACGCATGCGAAGCACTAGAGAACATGGTGGTCCCGATGGTGGCTGATGCTGAAGACAATGACAACTACGGTGTAAGGAGGTGCGTTGACGATGGCGATGCTGCAGCTGATGGTGACGACGATGATGATGATCAGTGTAGTGGTAGCGGGGAAGAAGAAGATGTTGACGGCTACTGAGGTACGGAATCTAAAGGAAGGCAAAGGCATGGAATGAAATGGATGAGTGAACGTTCGCATGAATGATGGCGCAGGAATGAATGATGATGAACAGGAATAGAACGAACGCATGAATGGAGCCAGCGAGCCGACGATTGCATGAAGGAAAATAGGAACCAAAGAAGGGAGGAAATAATGAACGAATGCATGAATTTTTTAACGCCAGATTGGACGAACGAACGCGTGACCGAATCAATAAAGGATGATGCCGATGCTGCTGCGGATGATGACGATGATGATGATGCTGATGATGATGATGATTGAGGCATTATTGTTTGACAACAGCCGTTTTTCAAACCATCACCAACTCATGTAGCCGTGTAAATAACTGTAAAAATGTGTAAACCTTGGAAATTGATGCATAGCTGTGACGATAATCCTGTTGCTGACGAGGATGATGGTGATGCTGATGGTTGCTGTGATGAGGGACGGTGACTATAATGGTAACGGTGACGATGCTGCTGATGATGATGACAGGGTGAAGGGATTGGCCTTTTTGCACCGTTGCCTCTTCTTGACAGTGACACATGCCACAGCAGCTGCCTTAAGAGTCCATACAGGCCATTTGTGCCCCGAACCTTTACTTCCACAGGCATATGCCAGCCGCTGCCGGCAGGCAAGAAGAGATGCTAGCATCTCCACTTTTTCTCAGTCTAGTCAGGCGTAGACAGAGACCCAAAGGATTCGAGTAGAAAATGTGAGACATGCAGACAGGCCCATACATACAGATGCATGAGCGGAATGAGAGAGGGATATTGTTCTTGCTGCCGTTGCGAAAAGTGTGCACAGGACGAGGAGAGCAGCAAGATGGAGCGAGAGAGTGTGACAGGAACGAAGGCTTTGGAAAGACGTCCATGATGCTGAGATGTTGATGAGGCTGTGGGTTTACGGTTTACCTTGGCCTTTTCTGTAGATATTTCGGAATCTGAACAATTTATTCTGAAGAATGGACCAGCAATGGGCTGCTAGAAACACCTCCCAGAACAGCCCCACTTAAGTTGAGACCACCCCCCGATCTACGTGAATACCGTCCTCTTGTTCCTCGAAATCCTCAACCCACAGCCTGAAAAGCCAACAAGCTCCAAACACCCAAAAGTTTCAAGATGGAGGTCAGAAGAACATAACATCCCCTTCTAGGCCTTCATAAGGTTCAAAGCATCACAAGTCACGTACCCCAAGACCCTGTTCGAATTATTACAGTCTCCATACAAACCAACATTATGGCTTGTAGCGTATAGTACCTCTTACAAACACCCTCAACAGGAACCCTATTCGAATTCCTTTAGGCCTCTGTAACAATCCCGTCCAGATGTTCGCCCTCCTCGCTTCGACTTTCTTGAAGCGGGAGAGCCTGCAGAGGCTCCGACAAAGGCATGCGTGCACAGTGTACGCAGAGTCTATGGTCTTCATCGTAGTTCCTTTGAGGGATATCATATAGAATCCTAGATATCTGGATGGTTAAATCACAGAAAGGAACTACAATGGATACTATAGGTAGAGTGTGGGCCGTAGGGCTGTAAAGTTTTTAGTGCCAGTGGAGTGTATAGGGTTTAGAGTTCATGACTTAAGGCCTAGGGCTCTAGACTCTAGGGATTTGGGATGTATCAGGATGCAGAGCCTAGTGTGTGAAGTGTAAGCTTAACGAGTTTAGGGAACCTCCGTGCGGCCCGAAGCCCCAGAAAGCCTGAAAGCAAGCCCACACGCCCTGAAACCACAACCACCCAGAGCCTCACCTATTTTGTTTCGAGTCGAAGCCTTGGGCAACTCCGGTGGGTTGAGGGCTTCGGGTTAAGGGAGTAGGGTTTAGGGATTACGGTTCAGGATTTAGGGCTTAGGCATTTGATTGGGTTTAGGGATTAAGGATGAAGGATTAAGGTTTAGTTGCTATATCCAGGCCTTTTTGAGTCTGCATGTGTAGGGCTTTTATCCTCTGCCGCGCTTTCCGAGAAGCTGCGTTCCGGTATGTTGCTGGGTTGAGGTTCGTGGGCTGTAGTTTAGGGATATGGTTTTGTTTGAATGTGAGGGGTGGGTTTAGTTGTGTTTGGGTTTGGCAGTGTTACCACGATCATAGGAGGCCAAAATAGTTTTAGGCTGTGGGGGTTTAGCAGGGATTAGGGTTCCCATAATAGGGTTCATATGAAGGAATCCCTACCCCAAGAATCCTAAACCCCCCTTTTGGCCTCCCATCACACGAAGCTCTAACACTCATGCACTTGCCCAAGCCCTAGCGCAAGTTCGCTACAAGTTAGCGAGTTCGTGTCTACGCCGCGGAGCAAAGCCCATCCAGTGTTGAACGTTATATTCGTTCTGAGGGGTCCTCGTTCAGGTCACCCCTGAAACTCTGAACCCTCAATCCCTGAATCCCTAAACCCTAAACCAAAAGCCATAGAGCTCCGTTAATACGCTTCCCTTCAATTTTGCAGCGGGGAATGATCGAGATAGGCGCCGAACGCAGAACCTACGCCGGCACCCACAGCTGCAGCTGAGATTGTGCAGGCCGCCCGGTGCTCCTATCCTATCGGGTCTGAGGCTTTAAAGTAGAGGCTCATACCCTACCCCTTTTTTTCGGGTACTGTACCTACTTTTCCATATCCTAATCAAAAAACGAAGTACCCCAAAAAAGGGGTAGGGTGTGAGCCTCAAGGTAGGGTTTTGGGTTTTGGGTACAGGCATTCTAAACCCTGAACCCTAAACCCTTACAGTCCTTGCTGTCGGAGAGACCTAGTCTGGCAACCGCCCGAGACCTAAAGCTTATGCCGAAACTCTACATGGGTGGTTGTCAAAATGGTGTTTTTGGGGGTACCCTAAATATTAGGTGCCGTATTATAATAAGGACCCAAGAAGGGACCCTAGTTTAGACTACCACCCATGGGGCCTTAAGCCCTTTACCCTGAACCTGAACCCTGAAATCCAAACCCCTTCCAGAGGCTGCTGTTTTAAGCAGAAGTCAGACAGTAGGAACATCATTATCCTCATGCTCGTAATGCTACGTATACAATTTAGGAGATGCTAGCACAAATCATCCTTATTCTATGTTCCAGCCTATTGTGGGGTTTACTGTAAGTCCGGGTCGTGAATCCTCAAGCCGACTCCTCTAGGGATTGCATTGCAGTTGAGGACCTTTTTAGGTGCACTGGCCCTCTATGTTTGTCTTTACAATGACCGCTCCGTTTTGCACGGTCTTTCTTCATAAATTCTGCACTTGTTCTTCCAGGCGCCGCAAGCTTCATTGGTGTCCCATGACTTTTGAGTCCAACTCACTTGCCTGTTGTCAACAGAGTAGGAAGAGCCACCGCAATGGGAGAGCCACCGCTCGTAGCGCTTTGGGGCTTAATCAGTGCCTTTGTTGTTGGGCTCCCGGCCCCGGAAGACCCCAACCCTAAACCCCACACCGGGAAGTTGAAACCCTAATCCCTAAACCCTACACCCCAAAACCTTAATCCCTTTATAGGAACTCTTCTAGCTCCCTTACAATAGCTCCCTTTGAAGGAACCCTGAACCCCAAGTAGACCCTAAACCCTAAACCCCATAGATCCCTTTAAGGATCCCTATAGATCCCTTTAAGGAACATGATCCTCCAAGTACAGATCCCTTTAAAGGAACCCTAAACCCCAAACCCCAAACCCTGTAAAGGAACCCTAAACCCTAAAACCTTTAAAGGAACCCTAAACCCTAAACCCTTTAAAGGAACCCTAAACCCTAGACCCTTTAAAGGAACCCGAAAAGCCATGGCAGGAGCCTCCTGATTTGCTCAGCTTCGAAGATTCCCCGGGCCTCGAGCCAGCGCCTAAGGCACTTTCTTGTGGGTTAAAGGGTTGTAGGGTTTAGGGGTTCAGGGTTTAGGTGCTTTGGGTTTAGGGTTTAGGGTTTGGTAGGGTTAGGGTTTTGGGGTTTAGGGGCTTTGGGTTTAGGTTTTAGGGTTTGGCGGCATACATGGTTTAGGTGTCTAGGGGTCGGGGGTCCATAAGGGGTCTATATGTTTCTGCTTGAACCGTGATTTTTGTTAAGGGTTCAATATGGTTCCGTCAGTGGTCTGTATGGTTCTATGAAGGGTTTAGGGTTTGGTTCAGTCAGGGCTTGTGTGAGTTTCGAAGATAGCTCAAATTTGGCTTGCTGACAGCAGCAGCAAGAATGTTTATAGCGACATTCACTGAGGATCCCATGAACCGGGAGGTGGGATGACAAAAGGATGCTGTCCCCAAAGCACGAGAACCTTCAGTCTCAAACCAAGAAACTCCTTGGTCTCGGGTTCCTTTGAGGGATCGAAAAGAGCTCTAGACGCTCAGGCTCCATAGTAGTTCCTTTTTGGGATTCCCCTACAGATTTGTAAATATGAACCCCAAAAGGAACCATTATGGAGCCTTAGGGACTTTGGTGCTCAGCACGTGGACTCGCTGCCTCCGAGGACTAGGGACTTGAAAGGCGCAAAAAAAATGTGGGGGCTGAATACCCAGAGGCCCCATAGTAGTTCCTTTTTGGGATTACCTTATAGGATTCTATATATGGACCCCAAAAAGGAACTACTTTGGGGCCTCCGGGTAGTTACCAACATCATTCCGTAGGGTTCCTTAGTTTGATTAGCCAACCCCGAAACACGCCCAGTTCCGATCTCCTGGATATGGATGACGGGTGCGCAGCTGAGATCGAGGTTCCAGGGTTCCGAAAGCGCTCAAACTAGGGTTTGGGGTTTAGGGGTTAGGGTTCAGGGTTTAGGGGTTAGGGGTTAGGGTTTACGGTTTGAATATCCATCCCCGAAGAGACCAAATCGCAAACTCCATCAGCCTGTAGAGTCCTCTTCTGGATCCATGAGCTTCCAGGGAAGCACCATTTTCTTAGCATTGTAGCCACTCCACGATGAGAGTCCGATACATGGGCAGCTGCATCATTCGGCATGGGCACCACCGGGTTTAAGCTGAAGCCCCAATTCTTCCTGTTTCTCCTACATGAGAGTTTCCGAAAGTTGGGGGTACCATTTCGGGGGTCCATATACTGAGGATCGTACTGTGTAGGGTACTGCATTAGGGTGCCCTGGAAACTCCCACATGGCCGTGTGGAGCAGCGAGGTTCTGGACGGGAAAGTTTCGAAAGTTCAATGCCATTCACAGGCAGTTTAGCCGACTGAAAAGGAAAATCCCAGTTCTCGTTTGGCGTGTCCAGTTACGGCGCCCACTGCCGCACTACACAACAAAAGCCACTACTGCTACCGCCACTGCTACCACTGCTACAACTACAACGACGACGACTGCTCCTGCTACTACTAGGATGACGGCGACTGCTACAAACTCTAACATTGATAGTCGACGGTGCCGTTCATGTTGTTAGGCCTGGCGCAGCGAAAGCTCTCGAAAAGAAGAACCAGGGAAATGCCCTGGCCCGGTGCTCAGTTTCTTCTGGAGAGTTTCTGGATTTAGATTCAAGGGTTTGGAGGCTTTGTGGGTGTTCTGGTGTAGGTTGTGCTCACATTTCCACGTGTTCAGGTCTTGTGGGTGTTTCGGTTTTGTTTCCTTACCGGTGCAAGTTGTTCAACCTGGGCTAGCAAAGCTCGTTTCCTTTTCGTTGAATCCTCACATCTCCAAGGCTGAAGGTTGCGCAGAGCAAAACCCCCAAGCCCTAAACCCTAAACCCTAAACCCCCAAACCCTAAACCTCTATACCCTAACCCCCTAAACCCTTAAGCCCTCTATACCCTCATCCTAAGCCCCACACAAGAAGTGATTCCTTCACATCTGCATCTTCTGGAGCAGAGCGACACATCCCCAGCTTCTTTATTTGGAGTGTGCAGGCTTTGCAGTTTAGGGCCGTAGGGTTGGGGATTTTGGGTTTAAGGTCTGAGGTTTTCTGTTGTAGGTCTAAGGTTTTTCGGGTTTAGGGGTTGAGGGTTCAGGGCCCAGGGTCTAGAGTTGGCGTCGTTTAGGGTTTAGGGTTTACCTTAACCCCAAAGAACCTAACACTCATATGAAGAACTCATATTAGCTAGGATGCCGAGTAGTACCCTTATTCCCTTTTTGTAGTCCTAGGTTCCGTATAAGGTTACCCAATACCAAAAAGAGAGGCCTTTTTATTCTTAGGTTACTGGGTATCCTAGTTAGGGAACCCTAAGAAAGGTAGGTTCCTTAGGGTCCAGGTAGGGTTTCAACAGATCGCCCTGAGGTCAAAGCCAAAGAGTTTCAGGGGGCGGTGCAGGCCTACGAGGCTGTTGCAGCTCTGTAGCGCAGAAAGTAGGGTTTAGGGTGCAGGGCTTAAGGGTTCAGGGTTTAGGGGGTAGGGTATAGAGGTTTAGGGGTTTAGGGTTTAGGGTACAGGGCTTGAGGGTTTAGGGTTTAGGGGTTTAGGGTTTAGGGGTTTGGGGGTTTAGGGGTTTAGGGTTTAGGGTACCGGGCTTAAGGGTTTCGAGGTCTTTATAGGGCCGAGGGGTTCAGGGCTTACGAACGGGTTTGGAGATTTGGGCTTTAAAGCGTCCAGCATGTCAATGTGCAAGACTGGAACCTGTCCGGCACATCACCTCCACGGCAAGACTACCCTAAACCCTAAACCCTAAACCCCAACTATACTATCCGGGCGGTCGTGTGCATGCTCCATGTAGCTAATCGGTGCCTTGTAAAGGGTACCCTACACTAAGGTCTCCTTTGTCCTTCCCTCAAGAAGGACCTATAGTATGTATATATCCATAAGTTTATGTGTGTGCATGTGTATATATATACCATATTATATTATGATATGTGTATATGTATATAATATGTGTATATATGTATATACATAGGTAAATATAATTATACATATATATATATATATGTATATACGCACACACATGCGTGCACGCACACACACACACACACACACATGCGCAAACACACACACACACACACATGCACATGCATGCACCAACAATCGTGGGCACATGCACATGCCATCGTCCTCGTTTTCTGCACTGTGTCTTTGTGTGTGTGCTTGTGCACATGTTCCTCATCTTCGAAGCCCTCCACATCCTCGGCCACAGCTGGCCTGGGCGCCCAGAGGGCTTGCACTCTGAGGGTCTTGGGTTTTTAGTGTCTCCGGTTTAGGAATAGGCTAAGTTTACAGGGCTGCCGACCGAGACAGGTCGTAGGGTTGTCGACCGATACAGGTCGTAGGGGTATAGGCTAGTTTAAATCGACCGATACAGGTCGTAGGTCGTAGGTGATAGGCTCAGGGTATGGGGGTTTCGACCGATGCAGGTCGTAGTGTAGCATCGACCGATACAGGTCGTAGTTGTAGTGCCCTCGTCCTCGTAGGTGATAGGCTCGGGGGGTTGTTTTGACCGATGCAGGTCGTAGTGTAGCATCGACCGATACAGGTCGTAGTTGTAATTTAATCATTAGTTGATTTAATCTAATTTAGCATAGGGTTTGTAATATTTTCGGGGTGCCCTCGTCCTCGACTCGAGTTGTTCAAGTAACTCAAGTCATGTTTGGACTTGTCCTCGTCCCCGCTTAGTCCCCCACTCCTGTTTTCAGTGTTGGCTACTGGGAGCTTCCCATTCTCAGGGTTCATAACATAGAGACCCAAACACTCCCCCTCATTGGCCATCGTCAGACCATAAACAAGCCTGAACTCGACATTCTAACTCCAAACCTTCCCTTCAGTGCTATCATCCTCGTCCTCACCCATCCCTCAGCATACACCTTAAACCTCCCTTACAAAGCCACGGGACCTTGCACATCGTCCTCCTCTTCATGCATCTCTCAGCTTGAGCTGAGCAGGCTGGTCGGGATTCAGGGTGTTAAGGGGTTACTTGACTTTTGATTTAGGTGTGGATGGCCAGAAAATAGTGTAGTCGATAAATACCATCAATATAGCGGTTACTTGCTGCTACAATGTCGGCCACAGGTCCGTCTAAATTTCGATTGTTACAGCGTCACCCTTTCTGTAATTTGCTGTAAGAATCAGGGTGTGGAGCCTTATAGTTTCAACCCGGATCACAATAGAAGTATTTCGCATCATAATTTGCACTGACGCCCTCGCACTCACACCAACAAGCCTCAACCATTAAAACCTAAACAACCCAAGCCCTACCCTTAATTAAGCCGAAAACCCATGCAAAAGCTGAGCGTTCAGGTCGCTGTGGCTGGCCCCTCGTCCTCGAAGATGCTGCCGAGGTCTGGCCATCATGCTTTTGCTCAGTGAGTGTGCTTGCGAGTGCATGTGCAGTTGAGTGTTGTTGTGGCTGAGCTTGAGCAGCATGGCATGAGCTTTTCTCCGGAGCTCGCTGGTTCAAGGATGAGATGTCCCGCCGTTATTGGCATGACATGTCAGATCACAATCTTGATTCTAAGAGCCCTTACCTAAGATTTTCACGGCACGATTTTGACATGGTGGTCTAATCGCCCCTGTCCTCGGCCTCACCCTCTGGTGGTCTAATCGCCCCATCCTCGACCTCGCCCTCACTAACCCGCGTCCTCGCCTCGTCGTCCTCGCCATGGATCGACAGCAGATCGACGCCCTCAAGGCCGAGATGAGGAGGGCCCTCATTTGGTCCGTTCTGGTGGCCTGGGGTGTGGACAGGTGGTACTCCTACGGCCGCAGCCAGCTTGCATTAAATTTTGTGAGTGTGCTTTCACTCCTGTTTGTTCAGACTCCTGCTGCTTGCTCAGGCTCGTCCTCGGATGGCTTTTTCGGCCGACACGGCATGGTTGGATACCTCAAGGGGAAGTATCCAAATGCCGTGTTCGAGTCCGTGGACGTCCGCGCCCGCGGCCTCTACCCCAGAGAGGGGTACCGTCTCTCGGCAGCAGGTTACATGTATCATGAGTATCCGATTTGATTGCCCTTGAAACTTTGGGATTTCAGGTGACTCCGACGGGGTCGAGGAGATCATCATGACGGACTCGGGCTGGAGGACCATTGACATTGGGGACATGCCCTTTTTAGCTGGAGGTCCTTCCTGTACCAGTTCCTCCATTCTAGTTTCCGTGCGATTGTAGACAGGACCCTCAAGTACGTCCTCGCCAAGCTCCTCGCCATCGTCTGGTTCACGGCAGACAGTGAGGCCCTCGAGGTCGTCTTTCAGGTCCTCTGTGACCCAGCTACAACTAAATCGGAGCAGGTCAGTCAGTGATGTCCAAGTTGGTCAATGCTCCTTTTCTCAGGCTCGGCAGGGCGACACAGGTCCGCGGCCACCGTCATCACCGTCTCCGCCCTCCTTCAGATCAGGGCGTGGTTGCCCTCGCGTGGCTTGGATGATAAGGTGTAGGTAGTGTGCCAGTGAATCAGTGACAAGGGGTGTTTTGGCAGTGATCCTGAGGCTACGGCCTCGACCACGACATCTTCGTCGCCGAGGTCGAGGACGAGTGCGTGGGGTGGGCAGAGCAGGCCTTGGTCGAAGTCGTCCTCGCCATGCGGCCTAATCCTACTCCAAATTTGCCGCCGCCCTCGGCCTCTGTGCCATTGCACTCGCCCTCGCAAACAGGCGATGCTCGGTTCTGCAGTACTGTGCTTCAATGTTTTTGTTTTCAACTTTTCCTTTCAAGGAATCATTATGAAATTACATTTATATGTTTGTACTGTTTACTCCTTGGTTCCTTCAAACCCTAGGACCCCGTCCTCGACGACATCAAGAACAAGCTCCATCACAAGGCACCACACTTTTTCATGGTGCTTCGTGAGATGCATGTGGATCAGAACACATGGGTGGCCCCTGGTCTGCTTTTCATTCATGGAAGACTTCATGCTTTTCGTTGCTTTTCCTGTTGTCATTTTGCCGAGTCACTGAGGTCGCCCTCGCCCTCGTCAGCCACAGCAAAGAAGGGCTTGAAAGAGCCGCCCACGTCACCTCAATTGCGGCCTCGCAGTTACAATTGTGGGATGACTGGGAGAATGCCACCCCACAGCAGGTGGAAAACGCGTGGCGCTCGCCCTCGAAGATGGTGACATGGCACTGCCGCAAGGCCATGGAGGAGCTCACCACGGGGGGTGCCAGGGTTGCAATCATCATGCACCTCTGTAGTCTGTGAAGCACTGTGTAACACAAGTCCAGCATCTCGAAAACCAAGGCAGCCGCAATCCGTCCTCGACCGCAGCGCCACCGGCCTCGTCCTCGTCTCACCCTTACAATAATAGGCCCAGGTCCTCGGCGCCACAGCGGCGGGGTCAGTCCTCGAACCAGCGGGATCCGTCCTCAACTCGCCCTGCAGCACCTGCTGGCTGGAGAGATCGCCGCAGCTAGTCGCACTCGCACTCGGTGGGCTCCATGGGAATTTAAGAGGTATGCCAGCAGTCGTCCTCAAATAATCTAAACACTGCACAAAAACCATTTCAAATGGGAAAGGGAGCCTGCCGGTTGCCAGTTTTAATTAGATTCTCTCTTCCTTTCTTCCTTGCCGCCCTCAGCAGCTTTGCAAGGATCGCTGAAGAGCAGTCAAAAGACACAGTGCATTCAGTACAAGTCTTCATGTGCTTACCATGCTTGGCTGGCCTTGATTCTGCATGTTGAACATGACAGGTTCTGGCTTCATCTGGCCCATCAGCACATGGCACCTTGCTCAGTGGCGTCCTGCGTTCGGTTTAGGGATCAGGCATTCGGATTTTGGGGGATGATTTTATGGTTCTGTCTGTAGGGATGCTTCACCCAGATGCTGCATATATATATATATATATATATATATAACACGCAACAACATGCTTGTCAAGTTCAAAAGCTAAGGCCTGCTACACAATATATGATAGATTAAATTTCATTAATAAGCTGAGTCTCTCAACTTTTCTCACTCCCTCTCTTTTTCTCTGTCTCACTCTTTCTCTTTCTCTTTATCTTTATCTTTCTCGTTCTCGTTCTCGTTATCTTTCTCTCTCTGTCTCTCTCTCTCACTCTCTCTCTTACTCTCTCTCTCTACCTCTCTCTCTCTCTCACTCTCTCTCTCTCTCTCTCTCTCTCTCTCTCTCTCTTTCTCTCTCTCTCTCTCTCTCTCTCTCTCTCTCTCTCTCTCTCTCTCTCTCTCTCTCTCTCTCTCTCTCTCTCTCTCTCTCTCTCTCTCTCTCTCTCTCTCTCTCTCTCTCTCTCTCTCTCTCTCTCTCTCTCTCTCTTGCTGTCTCTCTCTATCCTCGTGTTTTTGTCTCTGGCTCTCGCTCTCTCGCTCTCTCTATTGGAATCTCACTCCATCATAGTTACACAAGGTTTATCAGCCATATTATGCCAACATGCAGGTTCGTGAACACTCTGCTTGTCGCCGCCCTCGTCCATCCTGAAGGACAGCCGGTGCTTGCTGTCGAAGTTTAGCTTGTTTGTAGAGCTTGGAGTTCTACGGTTTACAGATTCGTTGTTCGGGCGGGTTTTATGGTTTAGGCTGTTCTTTTTTTGGTTGCTGTCGGTTTTGGGGTCCGGCTTGACATCTGGCCTAGTCCCAACAGGCAATCCCTTCTTAATCCAGGGAGATCAAAGTCCTGCCTATCGGCCTTTCGACCTTCTTGTAGCTCACAAACAATATCACCCCTTGTGTGCACCTTGAAAATGAGCACAACCCTTAAAGGACTTCTCCATGGGGGTGATTCCCGGTGTGTGCTTGACTGGTCACCTCCATACCAATTGTTTGGCTCTGATGGAAAGCTATGGTAGCTAACATGTTTGGTTAGGCTTCCGAAGTTACTACCCACTTATGCTTGATTAGCTTAATTCAGGCAATTAGACCACAAATGATACCCTGAGGCCTGAGGTGTGCTGTGCAGTGGTTTAGCCTGGTAGACAGCTCCTCAACCTAACTGACACCCTTGTGTCACACAGCCCCATTCCTACCCTACATTGTGGGTCTTGGGCTTGGCAGGTCCATATACTAGGATCGAGTCAGTGGTCTAGATGATGTCGTCCCTTGCTAGACACCAACCCTCGTCCTCACTTCACACCAGCCCTCGTCCTCCCTGCCGTCATCACCATGGCCTAAGCCCTCGCCTTCGTCCTCGCAATGGAAGACCAGTGGTGGGAAAAAGGATCTGGCAAGAACCGCTGGATCCGTGGTGCCAAGGCATATGCACGGCGGCAGGCGAAGATGAAGCCAGCTGATTCTTGCATGCATTGAGATTGTGATAAGAACTCAAACCCTTAAACCCAAGTGGTAGGCTCAAATCTAGAACTTCCTTCAACCCACCGAAACCATCCGTCATGCTCTCAGTTAGTAGCTTTGGCAATCTCATCCATCCTCGAACCACTTGCCTTGTTTGGCCCATCCAGAGCTGAACACTGAAAACCCGACACCCTAACACACAAAACAATGCAAGCTAGTGTAGTTCCTCTTCTCCTGAGCAGGTTTTCATTGGAGGTTGTCATTCAGAGAATAATTTTAGGGTCTGGGGCTGAGGCTTTGGGGTTTCAGGCTTTATGAGCTTGAGGAAGGTTAGATAGGTTTGTTAGACATCAATAATTCGCAGAGGGTGGGCTTTCGGTTTTGTTCTTCTAGCAACTAATTCACGTGAACCATTCCAGCAACCCGTGAAACATCCTGAGGCCGAGCGGAAGAACAACCTCGTCAAGTTCGGCCTCGACCCGAAGTTCGGCCTCGACCCGAAGCCCTCGCCACCGCCGAAGGTGGTACCACCACGCGTGACGCCGCCACCCCCACCCAAGGACACGTCCTTGTCACCGCCGCTCTCGTCCTCGTCACGGCCGCCTGCACCCAAGGACTCGCCCTCATCAACGGAGCAATCCAAGGACTCGTCCTCGTCACCGCCCGTGGCCAAGGACATCAAAGCAGCAGCTCCATCTCCAGTGTCCTCACCGACCTTGTCAACGCCCTCGGCCAAAGCAGACATGAAAGCACCGCCCCGATCTCCAGCACCCTCGGCCACACTGCCCTCGAAGAACCCTCAGAAGCCGATTGCAGCATCTCCAGTGTTGCCTGCAATGCCTCGCAGAGAGCCATTCACTCCTGCTGTGTCCCGGCCGATTTAGATTTATTTAAACTTTGTCTTCAGTGCCAGTTCAGGCCATGATTTTGTCCTATGGATCATCCGGTGGTTCTTCTGGTTCTATGGTGGGTGTTTGGGGCCGGGGAGTTGTAGTGCAGAGCCAGCAAGGTCGAGGGTAGGGGTTTTGCATTCTAAGAGTCAATGTGTTGGTGAGCCAGTCAGTAAGTTCAATTGCCATTCAGGGGAGGATTTTCATGGAGGATCATCATTTCGAGGATTTCATTTTCGTGCTGTATTTTTGCACAGGATCCTCCTCAGGATTTCTTCGAGGATTCTCTGTACCATGTCCAATGTGTTCAGGATTTTAAGACATTGTATTGTTTGGAAGTCACCCCAGAACCAATTTGAAGCCTATCTTGAATTCGAACCCTCCTGTGAATCGTACTCATGACACATAGGTATCCTATTGAACATGAGTATTGGGATCACAATATGTCTTGAATTCAGTGGCTGATGACATAGGCATGCATCGAAATTTCTTATACTAATAATCCTAGGTCCTAGGTGATTGTTCGGCTGAGGTTTTTTTCTGTGATCACCGAGGCTGCGGCTGTGTCCTCGACCTCGTTCCTGGGCCATGCTTCTGTGGCATCGTCCTCGGCCACTCCCATGGCACCACTGCCTGCAGACCCAGTGCCGATCAGGATGTTTGCTGCGCAAGAAGGCCAGCAAAAGGCACCTGGGACACAATTAATAGTGATATTTCTGAAAAGAACAAGAAACCTTAAAACCAAAGATTTGTGAGGCTTCAGATGAATGGTTAATGTGGATGTCATGAAAATAGTGTACTTATGGGCAATGACCAGTCCAGGCTGCACCCGCCCTCCGTGGACGGCAGCTTGCAATAGAGGCACAGTATGCGAACTCGGATATCAATGTGGCAGCCATCATCTCCGACCTCGAGTCCTCGTCCTCGATGACACTGCAGACATTCATGAAAGAGATCGGCATCGATGTGTCCCTGGAACATTGAATAGATATTGATTTTGTTATTGTTTAGTTTTGCTGTAAACTGTGATGAATTTACCTTACAGCTACATAGCTTCTTGTCGGATTCCTGAAGCCCAGGTGTTACAGGTGGCTCAAGAAGAACCCCACCCAGAGGGGTCCAATCCTCGCCCTCCTCCTCAAAACAGACGCCCTCGCCTTGGCCACTAGCAATTTTTCTAAATTGGAGGAGCTGCTACTTGCGATTCGGGCGAATGACATGCAGCCCATACGCGTCCTCGCCCACAACGTTCTGTCAAGATTCGCCACCCTGGGGCTGTACAAACCCAAGCCTGGCGACATGGAGTTCCCAGAAGGGCAGCCGGAGGCATGTGATTTAGCATTTTAAATTTTGTTGCACTACATCAGTCTCATTTCTTGGTTCTTTGCAGCTTTCTCCCATCAGGTCGTCCCGCCCTCGATGATGCAGACGTTACGATCCACAGGCTTGGCCTCGCCCTCGATGCCAGAGTCCTCGCCTGATGAGCCTTCTGCACCCTCGGCTCCTTCCAGATTGCTAAAGTCCTCGGCTTCTTCGGCCTTGGCTCCTTCCAGAAAGTGTGCGCACTCGTCCTCCTCAGGCGCAAAGAAGAAGAAAAAAAAGAAGGAGAAAAAGGTTGATGAGAAGAAAGAGAAGAAAAAAATAGAAAAAAAGCGGAAGGATGCTGCCACCAGGGCAGCAGATGAGCTGCTGAACACCGAAGGTGACAGTGCAGAAAAGAGACTTCTGTTCCTGTTCTGGATCGTTTGCCTGCTGCAGATCACCATTGGCTGCTTTGCTAAAACTTACAAATCCTGACAGGACATTCCTTCCACAGTCATCGGTGGCACCTGTGGGTACCTCAGTCCACTGATGCAGCTGCCATGGTGCAGGATTTCCATTCAACACATGTGCGGTAGTGTTGTCACTTGCCCTGTGCATCCTTTTTCATTTGAGTCGTGATTCCAGTGGAGATTCTTCAGGTCCTATTTGCTTGTGGCCGCCCTCGAGTGTGGAGAGCTCAACTCATCAATTGAATTGCAGTGTTCCAGTGGAGATTCTTCAGGTCCTATTTGCTTGTGGCCGGCCTCGACTGTGGAGAGCTCAATCCATCCTTTGAATTGCAGTGGTCACACTGTTGAACCATAAGCTTGCTTTCTGAAGCCACCGTCCTCGGCCTTGGATGCCTCAATCCATCCTGTTTTGATGACCCATGGTTGCAGTGCTTTCCTTCACGTCAAGCATTTGTGGCAGCTTGGGATACCTCCGAATCCAACCAACAATGTGTTTCCTGTGAGGTCGGCCGTGTTACCTCACGAAGCCACATCGAGTGGGCACCTCAGCTTATATCAATGTTTCTGAGGAGCTGTTTCATGTAAAGACAAGAAGCGTGGAATGCATCACTTCACCATGTGCCCTCACCAATCCAATAACTTCCTGCTAAAGTTGTTAAAGCACTCTTACATGCTTCCAGGGGCTGCTGCAGTAAGTTGGTACATCGAACACATTCTCATATGACTGAGATGATATCCTGCATAGAGCAATGACAGTCATCCATCTTCTATTTAGACCGCCACTTCCCCAAAGCGCATCACTTACATCGTTAATGTGTTATGACAAATACGGATAGAAACATGCCTTGGCAGAGCAGTGCTGGCTGAACAGATAGCCAGCCTGCGGGTCCGCCCCTTCTGCATGCAGCAAGGCTACACAAAAGACCTTCCCTCCTAAGCCATGGTAGCAGGATTGCTGCATCGGCCCCCCAGCTTCTGTTGGGGGACTGCTTCCATGGACAGGTGTAAGATGATTTATCGCTCACACCTGCCTGTCAAGGGGAGGCACAGTGTTGTGTCCTTCAGTGTCGCCTGCTGTGTTGCAGTCCTTTGTGGTTCGACTGGTACTGTGTCGCCCTTTCGTCATACTTGGCTATAGTTGGCTTTGTTCTGTACTGCACTTGATTGTTGAACCTTGGCCCTTGACTTCCCCAAGTCGTGCTCTTTGTCTTGAGCGGTCGCTTTTGGCTTGTTCTTTGTTTCAGATTTGGCTCTACCAAGAGGCAAGCCTGCAAGGCAACCCAAAAAAAACATCGGGCTTGCCTTCAAACCGTTGGCCGGGTTTGGAGCTCACACTCTTGGAACCATGTTGTGTCTGACAGAGCTTTTGGCCAACATGCTCCAGCCTTGGGAAGCAGACGACAGCAGGGCAATGTGCCAATGTGCCTGCTGGGCTCTGGGAAGGACACCATGGAGTACAGAGAGTGGATGTGGCGGTGGGGCGAGACCCGCATCTGTCCATATTACATGGGAGGCCTCTTGTGATCGATTGACTCGCTTGCCTCGCTTGACTGTTTCGTTTCTTGGTGCCTTGACCGGCCCCGTGTCGCCTTTTTGTCAGTTATTGCTGGATACCGCCTTTGGGTTCCTGTGTGAATGTTTTTGTGACACACAGTGTTTAACATGAGTAAGAATGTGTGCATGGCACATTGTGGCATGAGATTGGGTTGCCCTTGCTGCATGTCGTTGTGTGCATCATGATGATGTACTTGCCATATGCTGACCCAGAGGATAATCCTTGTAGTATGCTTGATACTTTTGATTTTCATGCTTTGCACTACAGTCTCGGCATCTCGGTCGGTGCAAGGAGCACTCTTCATATCTTCGCCTTGGGTCTGCCGTTTGAGTCCGTCCTCTTTTCGTTCTCTTCTGTCATGGATAACCTTCTTGATGCCTTGGCCTTGAGCTCTGCATCTGGACCTTGGCCTTCGTTTGAGACAGCATGGCGTTTGGCATGAGATTGGGTTGTGTTCCCTTTGCCGCTTGTCTTGTGTTGTGGCATGACTTGCTGATTGCCACATGAATGCGAGCCAGCGGAACCTATGCTTACCCAGTGGAAAGGAGCCCCCGAGGGGGGTGTGGAAAATTTCACATGCAGTGTTGGCCGGCTGCAGGCGTGGTTCCATTCCCGCGGTGTTAAGGCCACGCCGACGTGGCCGATGATCGTTTTAACGATCTAGGCCCGGAGGTATGACAGTGGGGCACATGCGCCTAATGCGTCCACTGGCACCGACTCCTGCAAAAGCCTCGACCTCCCTGGCAGGCTTCCCGAAAGGGGGCTTTGCTGGGTATGGTCTTGGCATAATGTCCGGGATGAGTTGGCTGGCGATGGGGAGGCCATTTGTGATTGGCCGGTTGGCCTATCAAGAGCTTGAGCTTGGCATGAATCGTGTGTCATGGAGTTGAGTGCATGTGAACCTCTAGCAAGAAATAATTGTAAATGTCGATCACAAGTGAAGGCACTAGGAGCTGCATCTTACCCAAGCTCAGAAGCTGGCTGTCGACTAAGGTCCGAAATGGTGAACCAAACTGCTCGCCCTCGTCCTTGTTATCAGTGATGCCGGCATTGCCAGACCCCAAGGAGCAGGGACATCCAGGGATTTTTCGGATGCACTTGTTCTGGACTTCGTGATTTTGTGGTATCGTCCTCGACCTCATAAATGTCCAGTGCAGTTGAGTTGGTAAGCTGTTTCTTTCTGAAGGCTATGTCTATAAGTGAATCTATTGGGCCTGTGCAGCGAATCCCCGCAGACACAGCAAGCAAGGCTTTGCAAGAATCAAGCAAGCTTGTCATTGCTACTAACACCTGACCAGAGTATAAGTTACTAAGTTACTTAATTAAGTAAATGAGGCCTCTAATTCGGACCAGTGTTCAGGGCCCTAATCCCGACAACCCTAAAGTGGCAGCCACATGCGTCACCTGGAGATTGTCGACAAGTTGGCTGTGAATGCGCTGAAGAACACGCATGGTCGGTCAGGTCCGAAGTCTTTCAAGAGGATCTATTCACTGACCACACTTCCCAGAGAACGCAAGACAGCTTCTCGAGATGACGGGAGATTGCAACATTGACATTCTCGAGATTGGGAAGGAGCACATACCTGCAGAAGACATGGCAGCAGAAGTTCCAGTTGGGCACATGGGTTCCCATGACAGAGGGCCGCCGACGGGCGATCTCCCTGAAGAACCAGCCCTTGGAGTCAGCCCTGGACGAGGCCTCCTTTGGCCTTTCCGTTGAGCTGATGCTACCGGAGGTCAAGAACGCAGATGGCCCAGAAGAACAAGAAGCCCTGACTGCCACGAGGCTTCGAACAGCCCTGTGAAGGCAAGGGCACCGTCTTCTTCGTGTCCGCAGTGGACGTCGCCAACATGAACGTCTGCTCTTCCTCTTTCTTCTTTCGTTGCTTCACTGCCTTGCTGCTGGAATCACTGCTCCCTACTAGTGCTGCGTCCTCATCATATAAGGGTTTTACAACATGCTTTTGGTCTTAGTCTTTGTGCCGCCCAGGTCCACAGATGATGCTGCAAGCTTATTGCAGCTGGTTTAGGTCCTTAAGAACCTGAACCCACAGTGGAATCGTACAATGTAAAACAATTCTTTGTGGTTTCCCTAGGCTGCCGCTTGCCTGCTTCCTTGTTCTTCCATCTGAGTCCCTTCTCGACTCTTTCATTCCAGCCAACATGAAGCCTTTGGAGGTTCCAAGCCGGGATCTGCAGGCCCCACCGTAATTTGACCAAACCGAGAACCATGCCACATTGCATATCGATTATACAGCCTATTTCAAGCCCTCACATGAATGTAAGTTGCCCTCGCCCTCGGACCGGCAGCCAATCCTGTAAGATTTCTGTAGACCACAGCAGACTGTTAGCATGTAGGTCCCAGCCGAACCCTAGGTCCTGAAACCTTAAAACCCATTTAATCAGCCCAGAACCACACCCTACATAGATTGCCCTCTTGACCACGTCCCCGCCTCCCATGAATGTAAGTTGCCCTCGCCCTCGGACCGGCAGCCAATCCTGTAAGATTTCTGTAGACCACAGCAGACTGTTAGCATGTAGGTCCCAGCCGAACCCTAGGTCCTGAAACCTTAAAACCCATTTAATCAGCCCAGAACCACACCCTACATAGATTGCCCTCTTGACCACGTCCCCGCCTCCCATGAATGTAAGTTGCCCTCGCCCTCGGACCGGCAGCTTTTCCTGTAATATTTCTGTAGACCACATCAGACTGTTAGCATGTAGGTCCCAGCCGAACCCTAAGTCCTGAAACCTTCGAACCTTAAAGCCCAGTTAAACAAGCCCAGAATCACACCCTAGTGTAGATTGCTCTCTTGCCATCGCCCTCGCCCCATGCAGCACAACAGAGGCTTACCATGTATGTCCCGGCCCAACTCTGATTACAAAACCTTTCAATATCTGAAACCTAGATAATCAAGCAGACCTTCATCATGGCCTGCTATCATCCTCCCTAATCCTGCAGCCCCTGTCAAAGCAATAACCACATTAAACCTCCACCTTACAGTCTCAGAGCCCTACTAAAAACATTTACTTCCTCCTGTGCTCCGAAAGCCCTGCTTAAGCCTCAGCCACACATAACCCAGAACCCTAATCCATGGGTTGGGGATTCATTTTGGAATTTGGATCCTTGGCTGGTCTGGGCATTTGGTCTGGCTGCCCAGGTCGATCATGGCTAAAGTCAAGGACATGCCACGCACTCAGTGACATCCTCGGCACTCTCATGTTTTCAGCCATCCTCTACATTTAGCAACACCCTAAACCCTAAAACCCATTAGGGTTTAGGTGTTATACATGCGCATACTTTATGGATTGTTAATTCAATTACACGAAAATCATTATGAACAAGCGGTTTTCTTTGTATGGAATTGATGTTTCTTTCAACATGACTGTAAAACCTTAAACCCTAAAACCGATTGCATTGAAAACCAATTCCACGTTGCTGAATTGGTTTTCTGTTGGACTGGTTTAAGGGTTAGGTGTTGGTTCTTTACATACAAAATATTTTATAAGTTATTGATTCGATTATAGAATACTGGCTTCCTTATGGATATGATGATGGTTGTAAAGCCTAAACCCTAAAACCAATTGAATCGAAAACCAATTCCATGGTGCGGAATTGGTTTTCGCTTGAACTGGTTTAGGGTTTAGGTGTTTCTTTACATACAAATACACTAATAACCTACTGATTTAAAGCTTAGAAGGTATTGATTCAAATCAATTGAAAGTGATTATAGAATAATGCTTTCTTTATAGAATTGGTGATGGTTGTAAAGCCTAAACCCTAAAACCAATTGGATTGAAAACCAATTCCATAGCGTGGAATTGGTTTTCTCTTGAACTGGTTTAGGGTTTAGGTGTTTCTTTACATACAAATAAACTGATAAGTTATTGATTTAAAGCTGAGAAGGTATTGATTCAAATCAATTGAAAGTGATTATAGAATAATGGTTTCTTTATAGAATTGGTGATGGTTGTAAAACTTAAACCCTAAAACCAATTGGATTGAAAACCAATTCCATGGCGCGGAATTGGTTTTCGCTTGAACTGGTTTAGGGTTTAGGTGTTTCTTTTCATACAAATAAACTAATAACTTACTGATTTAAAGCTTAGAAGGTATTGATTCAAATCAATTGAAAGTGATTATAGAATAATGGTTTCTTTAATGAATTGATGACGGTTTTAAATCCTAAACCCTAAAACCAATTGGATTGAAAACCAATTCCATAGTGCGGAATTGGTTTTCTTTTGGATTGGTTTAGGGTTAGGTGTTTGATACACAAAACTATTACATTGTATTGATTCAAATATAACGGTATACAAATAATGTTTGTTTGTTCAAAGTGATTGCATATTGTCAACTTTTAAACCTTAAAACCGATTGCGTTGAAACCCAATTCCGGACTGCGCAATTGGTTTTCTGTTGGACTGGTTTAGGGTCTACGTGTTCTTACATACCTGGTAGTTAATTATTACACAGGCTAGACAGAAAGAGTTTCCTGCAGCAGTTTGGATTTCAGCATTTCTGCCCGGGGCTGCTGGTATATGTAGTTCCATCCATGTGATTATCGTTTCTGTTCATTGACATATGCATCTATCTAGTCATTGCTGCCATGGAACATAAGCGGAAGCACGATGCTGATGCAGATGTTGGAATACATTTGCTGAACAAAACAATGAAGAAACATCCAGAGACTGTGAATCTGTTGCTGCAGACACTGCGACAGAAAGGCTACGACCTCGCCGAAGGGTTTGGTCAAGCCCCTCGTCCTCGTCCTGTGGAAAATGGCAGTGAAGAATGGCTGAAGGAGAAATACCGTGTCATCGAAGATCTGACAGTTAAGCGGCTGGCTTATCTTTTGGCAAAGCTAGATGCCCTCGCCCTCGAATTCAGCCCTGGTCATGTCTCTAGAGAGGTATTTGAATTGAAGGGTGCAGCAAAGAACGACCTTCTCATCGCCCTCGAGTTCAGCACCGGCCTCACCCGCAAGACACCTTTGCAGGATGCCTGCAGGCATTGGTCGTTTTTTGTCGACATGTGCTGCTTCTTGTGTAGACAGCGACAACGAAATCCTTTTGACTCTGGAGCTGGGATTTATTCATTGCAGCCAGCAGATGTGATTCAACATCGATTCACTTCTCAAACCATTCATTTGGGACATCCCATTTCTGGCATGGAGCTGCGCTTCAACTTTTCTGAAGGCAATGCAAGGGTGGTTGATGCAGATGAGAATGTGGTTTGGAGCTGTAAAGACTTGTTTCAGTGTCATGTGGTGAATGACAAGATTGCAATGCCCAGGCCATCAAAGGAAGTTTTGTTGCAATTGGCTGTTGCATCCTCACCATGGTCCTCATCACCATCTTCGGCCTGTTCACAGTCTCCGTCCTCAGTGTTGTCATCAGTCTCGTCCTCGCCCTTGGTTGCACCGATTGGAAACACATCTATCCTTACACCAAGTCCAAAACGGACAAGACGCTCTCCAGATGTATATAATGATGCGCATGAAGAGCCACCGCCCCCTTAGACAGAAAAAGAAGTTGTCAGGAGAGTCGTGATAAAGCAGCCATGGCACCATTTTTCAGATGTAGCTTGCTCTGCAATGGAAAGTTCGAGAGATCAAGCCACATGGATAGCAAGTCTCACATGTTCATGACCAGGCATCCTGGGCTGATCGTCTTCCCCTTTGGCAGGCCACTGCTTGGTCTCTTTCGAGGTCGCATTGAGATTCAGTGACATTGGGTGCATGTGTGTGTTCTTGTGTATGTCCATGTCAGAAAGAAAGAGAAAGCTCACATGTTCATCACAAGGCATCCTGGGCTGATCGTCTTCCCCTTTGGCAGGCCACTGCGCGATCCCTTTTGAAATAGCATTGTGTTTGAGGGACATTGCGTGCATGTGGTGTGCAATGCTGTCATGCAAGTCCACTCCTGCTGCATCACCTGATCAAGCCTGTGTGGTGCACTTTGCTGTACACTTTGTCACTCTCGACCTCGTCCTCGGTCTCGTTCTCGCCATGGCCCTCGAATTCCATGATTTCTGCCTCGATGAAGAGATCTCAGCAATCAAGCGGGAGATAATCGAGAACGTGTCGATGGATGATGAGATGAAGGAAAGGGTACGCCAAAACAAAAGGTTCGTCCTCGTCCACGGTATGAAAAGCGGATCTGAGAGAGCAGTGATCGCAAACCAAGTGACTCAGATGCTTTCAAATCTTTGCACATTTCACATGGATCTTTCTGGCCAACAAGCTGTCATTCAGCAGCTAAGGCACTGCTTCGCCACATTGTCGGCCTCGCCTACCGACGCAAAGACTTGAAGACGGTGGCGAACTTTCACCGCGTCCTCTGCCGCGTCCTCAACCGATGGCAGGCTGGAGAAGGGAGCCATGGAGAGACTGAGAGAGTAACAGTGAGAAAGACCGATAGACTGCCTGGCTTTCATTGCAACTTCTTCTGCTCTGTTGTCTGCACAGATGCTTGGCATCCCGAAGAAGAACCTCCTGGAGGACGCCCACTTTTTGAAGGGCCTCGTCAACTACCACTTGCGCACCTCATCTTAAACATGCTTTAATAAAATCAATTCAATCTTTCTTTCAGGCTGTGTCCTTATCAGTCTTCAGTCCATGTCCTAGATCGGCTTCTTGCTGTCTTACCAAGATTTCTGAGGTTTGGCAGAGCGCTGCAAGAAGCATCGTCATCCGGCCCTCGCCCTCTTGACAGCCGCTTTGTTGGCCTTCGGCTTGCTCCACCGTGTAATTGTTATGTATCTCATGTGAACAGCCAATCAGGATCTCGTTCGTGCAGAAGCCGGAGAACAAGATGTTGGTCGTCCTCTTGCAGACAATGCTGCTGATGATGACCAAATGGTGAATCTCTTCTTGGTTAGTTAATTGCTATGGAGCCATCATGTGCTGTAATCTCATGTCTCTTGGCTTCCCTGCAAAGTGCTTTGCCTGTTTCATGCCAGCCAAGGGAGGCCTGACGTCCTGTCGCCCTCGGATCACAGGCTGATATTTTTGTTGCTGAGTCCCTGTTGTGGACTGGCTAAGGGGAGACAGTGTTGCCGGTGGCCTTCAGCAGTCCATGTCCTCATGAATGAATCGTCCTCAGATTAGGTAATCGTCCTCAGATCCGGTAATCGTCGTCCTCAGATATAGGTGTTCAGACACAGTTGGAGTGAATGTGCAGCAGGCCAGCAGCATCACGATACATTGTAGGAGATCTGTGGCAGCATCTGGCAGCTGACAGGAAAAGCATGGTGTGCCTTCTGCTGTGAAAGTGAAGGCTTTTCAGCAGAAATGATCTTCTGCCTTGTGCCACACAAGTGCCTGCCGTGTCCTGACTTGGTTCAGGAAAGGTGGTACATCACAGCACAGCTTAGATGTGTAGAAGCACACAGAGACAACTACAGACAGACAGTCGTGATCGAGGGCTGCAGATGCCAAGACCATGTCGTCCTCGTACTTCTGATTTGACTCTCTTCTACATGATGCATTGAGAGTCCATCTCTGAGAGCTTTACGTTGACATTCACATTGCCATGGCAGCTGAGCCTGCAAGATAAGTCAGGATACTGAATCGTTGAATATAAAAGGAACGTCTAGCAAGAGCCTGGGCAGCATATCTGGAGCCACATGTGTGTTTGCATCATAGACGGGAAGTCCATCATACGCACATGCTTGTGTGCTTTCAGGAGATGGTTATCCCAGAGCCAGCCGTGTCACTTCCTGTTCTCAGACATCTGGCATGTACGATGCTTTGCAATGAGATGGTCCCCGGCATCTGCTTAACATTGCGAGATCGTCCTCGTCCTCTGACCTGTGCAGAGGTCAGAAGACATGTGCTAAGCTCACTGTGTTCAGATTGTTCTGTAGACAGCCAAATTTGGAGCTGGCAGAAAAGTTCTGCAGTTTATGAATGGCCAAAGCAGCACTCCAGACTCATGCCTGCAAAAGCTTGTGAGCACCTGCAGCAGGTGAGTCATCCTTCACTTCCTTCCAAGGCCAGCTGTCCCCAGATTATACAGTTGAATGATGCACAGCTGTGTAGTGGCCTCTCATGTGGTCCTTCGCCCTCGTCGCTGTGAACCTTTATTGGCCAAATGTCTGGGCCTTGGCAGGGGCTCCGATTCTTCCAAGTACAGAATTACTCTGACATTGTCAGGGGTTCTAAATGCATCATTTGTCAAGTATGGACAAGCAGTGTCTTCCCAGTATTGTGTTATCATCCTCTTTGCAGGCTCAAGGCTAGAGGTGGGGCCGGTGGGTGAGGAGATATTCCTTAATTGCCAGGTGTTAACAAAACAGGGTCACCAGACTGTACAACTGTTATACCCTGGTGGCTGTAGCGTCGATTTGTTCAAGGAGATTTATATTTTTTTTTTGCTCGGATTTACAACATGCAGGACCCAGCAGGGTATAACACTTAGTTATACCTTCCAGGTGTAGGGCTGGATTGCACAAGGACATGTATTCCCTTATTGCTAGGCTTTTAACAAAACAGCGACCTGCTAGGGTATAAGAATTTGTTATAGCCTGCTGGGTGTAGGGTCCGATTGCTCAAGCGGGTATTCTCTCTTATTGCCAGGTGTAAAAGACAAAGGGACCAAGAAGGGTACATTGACTAGGGCCGAGTTGGGCAAAGATATACCCTCCTAACTTCAGGTTTCAAAACCCAAACCCAGGAGGGTATAACAAATTGTTATACCCTCCTGGGTGTGGGTTCGCCAAATAAATATTGATTTATGTTATAGTATATTTTATTTTTTTTTTAGGACCAGGACCCAGGAGAGTATATCCTATCATGTTGAGAAAAAAACAAAACGAGACCCCAAACCCAGGAGGGTATAACAATTTGTTATACCCTCCTGGGTTTGGGTTTTGAAACCTGAAGTTAGGAGGGTATATCTTTGCCCAGCCCGGCCCTATAGAGTATAACCCTTGCATGTCAGCCAAAGCCTGTCTGCTTTTGTTCCTTTGTGATTGGGCTCCTCGACACTGGTGTCTCTGGGCGGCGCTTCGCGCCGCCCAGCTTATTGACTCTGGTGGCTCTGGGCGGCGCTTCGCCCGGCTTATTGACTCTGGTGTTTGTGAGCGGCGCTTCGCGCCGCCCGGCTTATTGACTCTGGTGTCTCTGGGTGGCGCTTCGCGCCACCCAAGGCTCCTGCTTGTTGGCTGCTGCGCCTTGATAATTCGGCTTCTCCACTGCCCATGGCTCCCTGTTGTTCTCTGCTGTTGTTTCCTGGAGACTTGGCTCCTCGACTCTGGTGTCGTTGGGCGGTGCTTCGCACCGCCCAACTGTCCTGCTTCTCTGCTTTTGCATCCTTGTGTGCTTTTCTTTCAATGTTCCTGGGGTCAACCTTGCTCGGATTTGGCTTTGCTTGTGTTTCGTGGGGGAAACTACAGAAACCTTTTCTCATATGGCCCAGTAGAACCTTCTGTGAGACTGTGTGCCAAGGTCCTAGCACTCTCTCATCACCAAGGCCTGTCTGTCATTCCTGCCTCACCGGATGATCATGTCTTTCTGTTGTCACCATGACGTGATTTCAGCTTTGGTCTGCTGAGTGACCCTGCTCAAGACTGGAGTGCAAGGATAGGAGCCAAGGTGACAAGAATGGATTGTAATCTACATTGTCCAATATGACAGTGTTTGATTGTTGGCCAATGTCCGAGATTCACATAAGGCCTCTTGAACAGCAACCATGGCGTGCTTTTGCTTTCAGCTTGGCTGCCCAGACTGTGGGCCCAAACTCTGTGGGACACATCCGGCACCCTCACACGCGGCCTCACCTTCACCCTTGGGCTCGTCCTCGAAGATGTTGGGATCGTCCTCGAAGATTGGCAAGCCACTTTACAGCACATCAGCTGCAAAAGCACATGTCTTGTTCTTTCACTCTCTCTGTCTGTCAGGCCATCCAAGAAAAATGCAGCACTGGCAAAGAAGGAGCCAGCCAAGAAGAAGTTCCTGTTCATGGATTTACGACATGCCAGGACTGCTTCTTGGATGTCAGCTGTGTCTTACCCGCCATTGACCGAGGCAAAGATGCCAAAGCCATGTGCCATCACAAGAGCAGGACTTAGCAAGGCCCATGGACTTTGTTTCAGGCTTTAGGATACATCCTGGCTGGTTCCTTGGTTCGTGGGGGTTGTTGCCTTTCTTAGGTCATGTCACCACCTCCACATGTCCTGAGCATTCATGGGCATAGCATCTTATTCTGACTGTGCATTGGTCCAGGCCAGCAGACTCGCCCACGAACTCGACGGCAGCAGCAGCTGCACTGCGCGAGATTGCAAGGCCTCTTTGGAAACCAATCTGCTGCCTTTGCAGAAGGTTGTTTTCAACATGCATGTCTTTCAGGCCAATGCAGCGACATGTGGAGGTGGTTTCGGGGACACCTGCCGAGTTCCTTTTCACGGATTTCAGACATGTCATTTCAGTTCTTGCATTTCACTGTCACAGACCTTGGCTGAGGCGAGGATGCCATGGTTTCATACACTCGTCCTCCTCTTCCTCCTCATCCAGGACCTCACGACTTTTTTTGGAGGTCTTTGCAGGCAGCTCTCGTCTGGCAGCAGCGTGCTGTGACCATGGCCTCCCTGCAGAGTCCTTTGAGATCCAGCGATCTCTGGAAGAGGACAGAAGAGGGCCCGTAGGCCCAACCTGCAATGTTTCCTGCTACTTTGCATGGCAGGACGTCATGGCACCAGAGAACACAGTCATGCTGGATGAGATCATCCAGAACTCGTCTCTGTCCTCGGCCACCTCCTGCACGTCCTCGTCGTCCAAAGATCGCAAAGCCCTCGCCGTCTGGTTTGCCACAGAATGCAAGAGCTTTTCAAGGGCACGACGTGGAAAAATCCCAGCCGAAGGTGAGGTGAGAAAGAAGGGTGGATTCCCGCCACCACTTCGAACCAGCGAACACGTCCTCGGCCGCCCAGGGATGAACTTCAAGGACCGAATGAAGGCCGGCTCTTCTGTCTGTGTGCTGTTTGCACAGCTGAAAATTATGTCAATGTGTAATCATCCTGCTTCTCAGGTCGAGGAGGGCAATGCTGCAGCTGACTGGACAGCCAAGAGGGTGCAGAAGTGCCTGGACAACAACGTCCTCGCCTTCATGGAGAACCCTGTGTCCTCGTTTTTCTGGTTGCATCCTGCCATAAAGCCCTTGGTGCCACTCGGTTTCACAGCAATGCAATCTTTCTGTGTGACAGGCAAGTGTGTTTAGCAATGAAATTTTTCAGCCAAGGCAGCAAGGGCGGGTATACAAATTGGCGTATTGCCAATACAACAACGGGGGACACAAGAAGCCGACCCAGATCGTTGCTTTCTTCCCCGCCCACGCCTCCGTCCTCAACACCGTCCTCGACACCGACCTCGAAACCGCCCTCGACCACGTCTTCCTGCCCTGCAGGGGCAGGAAGTGCTCAAAGACTGGGGCCAAGCACCCATCTTTGAGTGGGCCAGCCAGGAAGGGATGGAAGACGGCGGGTGCAGCGACGTATCCAAGGGTGTTCTGCCAGAAGTTCGCTGCCGCCCTCGCCGCTAACGTCCTCGCCGGAAACGTCCTCGCCGGAAACATCCACTGAGGCAGCCCTGGCCCGCTGACGTCCTCTGAGGCCGCCCTCACCCTTGTCACCTGCTCAGGGGCACAACGTCCTCGGAGGCCACTCTCGCCCTCGATCAGTCTTGTGCGGGGAAGTTTTATCATTTGAAGAAGTCAAGACGCTGTGGGGCAGCAAAATACATTCTTCATTGCGCTGTCTGCTGCACATGTTTCAATTGCTGTTGGCGTGCCACATGACACTTCTGCAATTTCAGATCTCAAGTGTAGGCAGAAAAAAACCTGACTTGGTGGAGGATCTGCCAGACCTGCATAGCAGACCTATCTTCCAGAATCTTCCATGACACTTCTGCAATGGTTCAGATCTCAAATGTAGGCAGCATATACATGACTTGGTGGAGGATCTGCCAGCCCTGTGCAGCAGACCTATCTTCCAGAGTCTTCCATGACATATCTTCGCAGATCACATCGTCTTTGGCTGAAGTAGTTCATCACATTTCGACCGTGCCTCTCGGCCTCGCCTGGCCCTCACCCTCAGCAGAATGGAAGCTGTTGGATTTGATTGTGAAGCATTCGTGGCCAAGAAGTTCCTTGCCTACATTGTTCTTGGCTTCAGTGTTAATGTCTTGATGTCAAAGCACAGAAGTCATCCAAGGTTTGGTGATTGGGAGCCACATCAACTGCCCTCGTCTGTGCCAGTGTCCAGCTTTTCCACGATGTATGGGACCCGCATCAGTGGTGGCAATGGTTCTCAGGAGTCTCAGCTTTCAATCATGGTTGCAGCATTGGTTTTTCATGTAGACCACCTGAGTTGCATGTCATGTCCTTCTCATGTGCATGTCAGGTTGCACTGTTCGAGAAGGAGTTCCCGGAGCTGTTTGATCCAGTGCTGGTGGGATCATTCGTCCTCGCCCGGCACCCGTCTGGCCATCCCTTTGTGGGCCCGGACGGACTCCTGCCGGCCTCGAAGCTGGCAACCCTCACTGCCCTCAGGACCCTCCATGGCAAGATCATGGCTGCGCGTGCAAAAGAACCTGGCCACGACTCCGTCCTCGAGTGGCCAAAGGCAGAGGCGATCGAGAAGTTCATGAATGAGCCCATTGCGGTCACATGGGTGCAACTCAGCACATACGCTGAGTTCGTGATCTACAACTGCGGCCTCGAGCAGAAGGCAGAGTCGGGGCTAGCCATCATCCATGTTAGGCCTTCAGGTAATGGTGCTTCGACTTTTGGTTGCAGAGCAGTGCATCTTAACATTGTCTGTATGTGGGCTATGTAGATCTTTGCTGGTTTACAGATTGAGGTTTTCAGGGGTTGCCTACACTGCTTAAACTTATGGATCTGCAGTGAAAAGTTTGAAATTAGCCTTCCAGACATTGGCTGTCTCCTGTGTCTGCTTGTGTTTTCAATTCATGCTGAGATTGGGAGTGGTGGGGTCCCATAATGGTTTAGGATTTGAGATTATGGGATGACTTTTTCAGATTTCCAAGCATGTATTGTCTATTTGCATGAGGGTTTGAAAGGTTCTGGCTTCTGGGATCATGTGTGCCTTCACATTATGTTTAGGAACTAGGACAAGACTGGCAGAGATTTGGCCTCTCCTTGATAAGCTGCAGGCAAGTCAAGGACAGTGCGACGTTCCCGCCCATGTCGATTGGACATCTCTGCATGCATGGTTGCTGTGCAAATCTGGAGAAAGGATGGAAAGGAAGCACTTGCACTCGTCCACATCCACATGTGGAGAACTATGTTGCAACATGTACCATTGCCAAAATACGACTGTGACATGTACGTTTGCTTTTCTGCGCCATTTCCACCGCATTTGCTGTGCAGGCGACACATGGCAGTGGTCATGGCATGGTCATACTACATTGGCTTGGCAGTCATCATTCATGGAAGCGTTGTTGGACACAGCGCATGCCGAATTCATGGATGTTTAGGATTAGCAGTTGGGCCAGGCCATGGTTGGCTTGGTATAGACATACAACATGTTCTTATACTCTAATCAAATTGTTCGCTGTTCTGAGAATGTTACTTTTGGGTGTACTGCCAACAACTTGTAACCTGTGCAAACATTTCTACCACGACTGCATGTTGAACAGCTTCATGATTTGCAATTCATGGTGTTTCTCTGCTGATCGAGAGGCTGAAAAACGGAAGCGCCTCCACTTGATGGACGATTCCTTGGCCTTCCTCGCCCTCTGCAAGAGCATGCGCACAGAGGCCGATGCTATGAAGACCTACATCAAGGCTTTTTTGCAGCATTGGTGATTATTGGAATCCAGTCTCTGGTCTTTCAGAACATGATCACATGTGCATAGGCTTTTGCTGTCAGCAAAGGCCCTTGGCATGGGTGCGTCCTCGGCCTCGAGGAGGCAGCGGTTGAGGTAGAAACAAGACAAGATGAGGTCTGAAGAGTTTAGGGGTTTGCGGATTAGGGATGTGTTATTAAGAGTGGCATTAGGGCTAAGGGTTTGGTTTTAGGCCTGCGGTGTTTAATTAGGGTTGAAGGCTTTAGGTTGCTTTGGTCACTGTTCTGTTCACATTTTGGAGAACAGGTGCCAGGACATGAAATTCATCGCCCGCAACTTCGAGGCAGACACACTGCAGCTCCTGTCTGGATGGCGCAGCAATGCGCATTACCTTGTAGCGAATATGTTTCTTGACTTGGAAGAGCACTCAGTAATTGCAGTTTTTTTGCAGCCCAACAATCAATCCGATCTAAGGTTCAAAGACTCGTGGCTTGTGTCGAAGCCTCTCAGCGCCCTCAAGGGGCCACATGGCTGCAAACAGTGTGTTCTTTGCATGTACCTGTTGAAGATTTGCAATTTCCTGTTGCAGTCAGTGGCTTCCAGGGTCATGGTTCCCTCGCCACACGTCCTCACCTCCGGCCTCATCCCCGGCCAAGATGACATGGAGACACAGTCCTTGCAGGTGACAGTGTCTGGCATGCAACAACAACCAAGCTTGCAGTTGAATTGAGCACGAGACTTCTTCAACCTTCTTCATCTCAGGCTCTGAAAGCCATTTTGGCGAAGCTGGAGACTGTGCAGCACAATGGTGTACTTCAGCTGCAGACAATCAGACTTCATGCATGTCATCGGTCTAAATGCGGATTTGCCACTGTGACAAGGAGAAGATCACCCAGGGCGTCGCCCTCACGCAAGAAAAGGTCTCTAAGATCGCCCTCGTCCTCACAGACCTTCTCCGGTTCTTCGAGGCGCTGAAAATGCAGTACGCCCTCGTCTGGAACAGCGTTCCTCTTGCGCCACAGCTCTACCGCAGAACGCTTTTCAAAGGCGAGGCTGGACTGCTTACCAAGCTGGAAGGCTTCTTGCTTGCAGTATGCTTGTTATTCTTGGGTATTCTTGAATGTAATGTTGTTGTTTTTTTGTGCTTCTTAGAATGGATGATGACCCGCGACTATGAGAAGACCTCGACCTCGCCCTCGCCCTCGCCCTCGTCCTCGTCCACCATGGGCTACGAGTTCGCCACCCTCCTCGGCCAGCTTGAGAAGGCGAAAACAGCATTCTTCGAGGCGGCAGAACGCAAGGCTGCAGAGGAGACAGAGCGCCGCAATGAGGAGGCCCGCAAGCTGAAGGAGGAGCATGCGAGGCAGGAGGCGGCGATGCAGAAGGAGGCTGGAGGGCACAAACATTGCATGTCTACATTGATTACACATGTTGCACATGCTGTACTATGTTGTCAGGAGGAGGACCGCCGTTTGGCAGAGCATGCAGCCCAAGAAAAGGTGGACAAATCCACAAGCGACCTCGCCCTCACGTGCAAAGCCACTGCGGAGGAAGACACATCGACCTCGCCAAAGCCACCGGCCTCGCCCGAAGAGGAGTTCACAGCAAAGGCGCACGTGATCTTCGATTCAGCCATCCTGCCGTGTGCCTATGACAAGGCCCTGCCTGCAGAGATGTCCTCGTCCGCGTCCTCGGCCTCGTGGCGGCTGTGGGTGGTGCCATCGGTGGGCCAGCGGCGCGGGCCGCACAAGTTCAGCAAAGGCCAGGCAACCTTCACAGCACTGCCTTGTATATCTGAGAGTTTGCATCAGATCGGTTGAGCTTGATCCAATTCCCTGTCAGGTATGCCCGCCCTCAGCTTCGGTGGTCGGTTCTTTTGGGCCGCTGACTTCACCGGCCGCGACCTCGTCCTCGTCCTCCTGGGGCACGACCCTTCGGTGGAGCAGGATGTCAAGCAGAAGCTCAAGGACCTGCTTGGACAGGAGCTCGCCTTCCTGGCACCCCTTCGCCCTCTGGTGCAGAAAGCACCGCGAGAAGAGGTGTACGTCGAGTACGCCCTCATCGCCCACGGCCTCGACTGCCCTCGCGAAGTTGTTCAGGTCATCAACGACAACTTCATGGTCGTGCATGGAATGGAGGCATATGTCGCCCTCGACCTCCGCAAACCGGTCTTTTGGCAGAATCCCTAATCACCCCTCTAAATCTTTTGATGCACACAGTTGCATTCAGCAAATCAGTCTGTGTAATGTTAGTGCAGCCCAGGTGTGCACATGTGCCAACAATGATGAGATCAAGGCCTGTCGCCATGTGCAGTTTCTTGCACAGCGTGCCTCCAAGACCTCGACTGGGCACTCGTCCTCGTGCCTTGTACTGATCAGATTTGTTTTTGCATTTGCAGGGCTTGGTAGATTTTCTTTTCATCAGCTTATCCACACACAAAAGGACCTCGTCCTCGTCCATCGATTACACAGAGGACATGGAGGACAGCAGCACCGTCGAGAACAAGAAGATCAACCCACATGCCTTCGGGCAAAGCCAAGAGTACTTCCGTCAGGTCCTCGAGAAGATCTCTCCGCCCTCGGTGGTTTTGCCCACGATGGCGCCACTGCCTGGGCTTTTGATGAGCGTGTGACTTCGCTGCAAAAAGCTACACTCCACATCTTGGTGGGAATTGCTACAACTGAAGCTGTGCATTGTTCTTGTGGCACATGAGCTGTATCCATCCGACGAAGGCTCAACTTCAATGACGCACAGCTCGCCCGCGGCCTCGGTGCAGCCACACTCTGCATTCCGTCCTTCGCCCTCCCATTGCCTGACGACCTCGGGAGATCCTTTCAGACTCTTGCCTATGTATCATGTCACAGTCACATGACATGTTTCCTTGTCCAGGCTAGAGATCTGTTGATGGCTCCAAATAAGGATCATGCACAACGCTGCGGCGAGCTTTGCATGTGTTAGGCAGCACTGGACGGAGGCACGGGTCAGAGAGATGTCACTTTGCTGCAAGACTGCTGCTTTGCACTTGTTTGTTGTTGTTGTTTCCACCTGCTTTTCCGGCCACTGCTCCTTAAGGATTTCGCTCAACGAGAAGGTCGTGAGCAAGGACAGGAAGGCCGACCGCGCCCTCGTCCGCACACCCAGTGCCCCAGAAACACTCGTCCTCAACGATCCCAAAGACATGCTGGAAGAGGGCAAGTTTCCATGCCACGTGTTTGCTGACGTCCTCGACATGGCCCAGCTGGCTGAAGAAGTTATGCCCGACTCCGACAATGAAGACGACATCTCGTCCTCGGCCAACATGGAGCGGGCAGTGCAGAGCAGTCGAAAGCTGATTGCCATGGAGACACTCAGTTGATACTTAGCAACTCCAGACATAGTAAGCATTGACAGATTGATAGCTCTTTTCCTTGATGTCAGGAAGCACCACGTCAACATCATGATGTCGCCCTCGCCCAACGGCGACAAAGCCGGCCTCGGCCTCGTCACCACTGTGGCGTGCCATGACTGCAGACAGGACTTTGTTTGCCTTGCTTTTCTAGAGCCTTCCCTGTTTCATTCATGCCTTGCTTCTGAGGATGAAGAAGGGCCATGAGATCCCGGTGAGGGGCCCGATCTTCAAGGATTCCGCCCTCGTCCTCGATTTTTTGGAGAAGCACCCCACGTATGTGGACCGAGTGCTGCTAGGTAGGACTTTGGGACACTTTCTATTTTTCAAAGGCTTTACAAGCGCCTCCTAGGCTGAAGTTCAGCCTCGGCCACTACGATGGTGGTGATACGCCCTCGATCAACTCCGTCCTCTTCCTCGTCCAAACGGGGTTGACAGGGTTCATCAACCACTTCTCCGGCCTCGCCCGCCAGAGCAATGCGAAGCTCGTGGTGAGGTTGGGCAACGGCCTCGGCGACGCCCTCTTCTACGTGTATCTTGGATGCATCCAAATATTTTTCTTAATGCTTCTGTCTATGCATTTGCTGCTGATTATTTCGATTGTTTGTCTGGCACCCCCCCCGAGGCAGGCCACGAAGGGGATCCCAAAGAACAGCGAGATCCTCCTGAACTACGGCGAGGTCTGGTTCCCTGTTCCAAAGCTGCTGCCGATGAAGTCGAAGGCAAAGGCCAAAGCCAAGGGGCAGGCAGCAGCTCCTCCTGAGCCTGCCCCCGTCCTCGAGGAGCCGCCCGAGCCTGAAGCCGTCCTCGGCCGCGAGAACGGCTCTGTCCTGGCCGCTGACACCGCCCCTCTCGGCAGCTGCGATGTCCACGCCCCTGGTGACACTGTCCTGGCCGACACCGCCCCTGTCGACAGCACCCTCGTCCCTGGCACAGCTGTTCCAGAGGTGGCATCACCAAAGACATCCCTTGCACCATCGTCATCATCCTCGTCATCCTCGTCCTCCTCGCCCCGCAGCAAGGGGAGCCGGAAGCGCAAGTCGGTTGAAGAGATCAGTGATGCTGAGGAGTGCCTTGCCAGCAGTGAACTCTGAAGTCTGAAGTCATTCACAACTTTGTTTCGGTTTGACATGATGCATGCATGTCAGTCCAAGGTCTGTGCGGGCCATGTGACCTATGAAGGAGACCAGAGAAATTTTGAGAAGTGATTGGTCAGATTTTGCTGTGCAAGAAGAAGCACACCTTGGTTTTCCATAGATTTGTGAAGACTTCATGGCTTCCCTCTGCAGAGACGTCCTCAGCAAAATGCCAGAGATGTGTGTGCTGACCGCATGATTTCAGCAGTTGTGCAGTGGCATGCATAGTTACAACTTCTTGACAGGCCTTGCAGAACAAGTTCAACATTTGCCATGACCTCAGCAAGATGTGGGAATGCTGTTCAACAAGAGAAGTTGAGGGCATCATGCTGCTGCAACTTGGTCTTGTCACTGCCACTCTGGCCCTGCATGGCTCATGTGAACAGTGACATACATTCACAGATGTCCCTGGATTCCTGTGAACAGTGACATACATTTCAACATGTCCCTGGATTCCTGCACCTAGAGGACAGGCAGTTCTTAAGCCAGAGAAAGTTCACTGAAAACTCATCGTCCTCTTCCTCACCTTGTCCTTGTCAGGCAGTTCTTAAACAAGAGAAAGCTCATCGTCCTCTTCCTCACCTTGCCCTCGTCCTCTGCTTGCTGCCATGGAGCCCACGATGTTGGAGACAAAGGTTTTCCGGAGAGATGGCTCTGTAGAAACTTAGTATCTCAGTGAATACACTTTACACTTTATTGGATAACATTACCACTATAGAACTGAAAGTGTGCACTTTTTTTGGGGCTTATGCAATCAGCAACTAAGGAAACCCTGGCATTGAAGTGCAGGCCGGCGTCCTCGTCCTCCTCCTCGTCCTCGCCTGGCCAGCAACTTCATTGGGAGTTGAGGCGAGTGCTGCCAGCAGTGGGCTTTCTGGACAGGAGTGCCAAGACAAAGCTGTGCAATGTCTGGAGGGAGAATCCTGGCTGCAAACAGTTGCACCTGTTATTGTTGGAAGCTTAAGGTGTTTCCTTCTAAGTGGATGCTGTGCACCTAAGGAACATCGACAAATGGCAGAAAAGGTTCATGTGGTACAACTTTTCTGCCTGCTGTGCGCCCTCGGATCTCAGCCTTGCAAGCAGACACAGGAGCAAAGACAAGGAGGAGACTGTGTGTGTTACTAGGCTTCTTTGTTGTTCCAGTGCGTATGGACCAACACTTTTGGCAGGTATGATGCTTACCTTCCATCCATTTAAAGTTAGACACAACATCAGTAGCATATTCCAACAGAACAACCACCTGTAGGAGTCTGCTGCTGTGTCACAGCCGGCCACACCCTCATCCTCGATGCCGTCCCCGATCGCGCCCTCCAATGGTGAGCAGGAGTACTGGGTGGACACCCGTGCTCTGTTGGCACTGCTGGAGTTCTGGCAGATGCCTGGCATGAATTACACAGACAAACAGAGGCCCCAAACAGATTTGACCCTTATCCGTTGCAAAAACACCTCAAGCCCCAAATCCATGAAGCCCTGGAGCCGGACCCCAAGCACCAAAAACCCCTGAACACTCAGCCAAGCAAGGATGAAGCGGCGTGACAGATCGAACAAAGATCTGTCAGAAGCAGTGGCAGATTCCATCCTCCGGACCTGCATTGCTCCAGCAGAGCTCCGTGAGCATCTCGTCCTCGCCCTCTTCGAGCCCACAGCAGAGGAGAGGTTGCTTGGCACTGTTTACATAGGAGGAGTCCTTCTAGTAGTGAGGCATACTTTGACTTTGCATGCTGCAAGGCTGCAGTCCTCATCTCACAGACCGCTTTGTGGCTTTGAGATATTAAGGCAGCAGTGTCGTCTTCTGCCAGATGAGCGCGGCTTCTGTGTCTGTACCCAGATGATGCAGAAGACTGCTGGTGAGCTGCTGTCGTCCACGGCCTCGGCCTCCTCCTCGTCCTCGTCCAAGTCCTCAGTTCCAGTGCACAGCACTGCATGGAAGATGCTCACCACTCTTTCGTCCTCGCTTCTTGGCGTTCTTCTGGTTGGCTCTTTAGGCTTTAACTTTTTGGGTTTCTATATATGGACTGTAATAAGGAGACTAAAAGCTTAACTTTTAGGAGGGGATCAGAAGTCAGCCAAGGTTCTCGTCCTGTGCGGCTGTGGGGAGGACACTGGGCCGCTTCATCACTGTGTTGGCACAGATCATTGAGGCCAACCAGGCCAGCACCATGGCTCATAACAGTCTGTTTCCTGGTGCTAGATCCATAAATTCAATTTTAATTTGTAAACCTCTGCCTGTGGACCATGCCTGGCTTGCAATGTTTTACTACCTAAGGTTGGAAGTGTGCCGACTTCCTGAAGAGTGGGTCGCTGCCACTTTTTTCGGCCTCAGGTCAAAAGCGCAAACGTGCTGACCCTGATGTTAAGCAAGCGGCTATTCGGGATGCAATCCAGGTGCCTGGTCGCATCTTACTTTGTAGACCACGACAGTGACAGTGTCATGGATAAGTCCTCATACAGATAGTGGGAATGGCCAAATGGGTTCAGCCTTCATTTCCATGTTTTCGGATCTCACCCAGCCAGGCCGGTCGAAGCTCGTCCTCGCACTCATTGATTCACACCCTGGGGCTGGGCGATGACACTGCTGGCCAGAGGTGGCTGGAGGAGTCCTTGGTGCAGCTTAAGGACAGGGCAGGGTGTTATGTTAGGATCGCCCCTAAGTGCCAAGGTCACTGTGCTGAAACACATTTTGAGTTGCACGCAGGCCACGTCCTCTGTCTCCTTCAGCAGCCGCGACGTCCTCTCCATCGCCTTTGACAGCGCCACGATTGGCAAGCCTCGTAAAGACCTGTTTTTTTTGGTGCAATGGCAGGCCTGGGCCCAGGGTTTTTTCTTTGAAAGGTTTTGGCCAAGGATGGCTTGGCCCTGCACCCTTAACACTAAGCCCTAAACTTTAAACCCTAAACCTAATAAACCTTACACCCTGAGCCCTAACCTGAACCTCTA